>JZLH01S0609953.1:0-10634 GCA_001188425.1 Eucidaris tribuloides | reverse complement strand
TAGTTACCAATATTTTGTTTCGCACTGTCTGAAGTTCATAATGATATTCTATGAACTTTTACGTGTGCTGGGTTGGGACCATGCCTTTGATAACCCATCACTAATAAATTTATTCTGTTTTACGTCATTATGTCGTGTTTTCTTCACCCTAACCACCGTCAGAGGTCAACAACAGGTGCTACACCTCCGTTTATTACTGACATGTGAGATGAAAATGTTGCAAACTTGGAAGGTGTCATCAGCCAAAACAACTACCGGTATAATAATTCTTTAAAGTTTGGTACAATTTAACAACGAAAGCGAAAGGAATCACAATGTCATCACGAAAATGTGGCAGCGAAATGAATACTACAGATGAAATAAGGAGGATATTTATTCCTGTTAGTCTTTGGTGGCCTTGGGATGATACACGATACATGGATGATCGTGGCTGTCTGCCGGCAGTCATGGTTCTACTTCCTCTGGAAAGGAAGGAAAAGAAAGACAAACTTTTCAGGAAAAAAATATCCGTCTTTCAAGAAGACGTACTTTATTTTCTTGCAACTACAGAGTTTCCGGTGTAAAATAATGTAACTCCGAGAAAATATTTGGTTCCTCAGAGAGAATTGGTGATATGTTTTGTAGAAGGAGAAAAAAAAGAATGTCGTTCGGGGTCTCGATTTGATATGGTATGCTGTTTGCAACAACTCAAGTGCACCCGCCAGATTGTCGAGTGCACCGCGAGCACCAAGTAGCTGTCACCGTCTCGCTAGTGACCCGCGTCCCGCGCAACTTCCCGCTACGGATATGCCCCATCGAATCCCCCTCCTGTCGAAGCGCGCACAAAGGAGTCCACTGTACCAGAATACTTTTGATTTCGACAAATTATGACTTCATGGCTTGCTGATATCAATTCTGTTTTGCACACTGTGACATTCTTCTGGTCACGCCGAGCTGCTCGGGTTGTCTATCATTTCATCGGGACCGTGTAAACCAATTCAACGGGTTGCCCGGGCGTTATGACTATTATGATTGATGATGGGGTACGCGTTTCAAAACTTTGCTCGGGGCGTTAAAGCGACGATATCGCATCATAGATGATAACTTGAAATAAACCCATAAAAAAGAGGACAAGGATGTTGATTGGTTACGACACTTGGTACGTGTTTGATAGCGACAAAATGAAAACAGTCTCTTAAAAGAAATTCTGTGGCCGATCTTCGGTTTTCAACACTTGCGCGCGATTACAACAAGATTTTTTTTTCTGCCCAGGGAGGCTGGTGTGTAGGGGCATCAAGGGTGAAAGGTAGACGGAAAGGGAGGGGCATCAAACGCCTGACCGGGTGGGAGCCCAGGGGGACTGTAGGAAGTCGAGGTTTGGAGGAGGTGCTGAAAGCACGACCTATTTTTCCAATATCATGGTGTAATAATTTCCCTACAAAATTGGTAAAACATACAGATGAAAAATCTGTAATTCACCACATAAATCACAATACATTCCGACACGTTTATGACCAAAACACCTTCAACACCAGCTTGTTTTCTTTGGTGATCTTGATAAAGCATTTAATTCTTCAATAACTCTTACTTTTGCGAAAGATGTCATGCGTGTCCCATTGCACAGATGGGGAGAAACAAAACCACGAATATGCATTATTTAGTCCCCAAGGCAATTAATATCCAAACTTATAAACAGTCTGTTTTGATTTTATAAAAGTCACGCCATTTCCAACCATATAGGTCGTAAAAATGTTTTTATTCTATTCTTTGTGACGTACTGATATGTTAACAACTGTTTTCAGTCGACAAAACAATAGCAGGTATGTAAAATATTTCATATCGTCATTGGATTTGATTCCCCTTTCCACAGACAATACATTGTAATAATAAAAAAAAATCTCGAAACCAGTGTCTATTAAATAAAACATTGCGTACACACACACATACATATATACATACACACATACATACATACATACATACATACATACATACATACATACATACATACATACATACACACAATACATACATACATACATACATACATAAATACATAAATACATACATACATACACATGTACATTACAAATAGTTATTTCTATACATGCATACATTACTACTTCTACAACAACTACTACTATTAGCGTACGTACTATGCTACTACTACTTCTACTACTTCTACTACTACTACTACTACTACTACTACTACTACTACTACTACTACTACTACTACTACTACTACTTCTACTACTACTACCACTATTACTTCGAAAGTACCGGGTACTGCTAATTCACATCTGCTACTTACTCCTGCACCACAATCACTCCACGCCTTCCGCAAGTGATGCAATCCTTACATTTTTAGATCTTTAACATCATTCCCATTATTTATTTCCCAGTTTCAAAGCTATACCACCACTACCATTATCGTCACCCCTAGCTCCCCCACCACCACAACCACGAACATGCAACACATTTATTCTGTGTTGTACAAGATACAGAATGAATGATGTAGGCCTAGATGTGTCTAAACAGTAACACACACTCGGATCTCTCGAGCCAAAAGATACCAAAATGTCAAAGCGATGGAAACTGTCATGACGTGTTTTTTACCAACTATAATTTTGCGTTTTCGCTTGTGCGTATGAACTGCTGGTTGTGTCATACCTTCTATTACTACTGCTACAACGTCTTCTCCCTGTTATTCAATCATACATATTTTTAGATTAAAATAATGCCATTATGTCACCCTTTTTATATAAAAATTTATAGTGGTAAGATTAACGAACGTATACTTTCACCGAAGTTTAACCAAACTACTTCACTTCCATGAAATCAGTTGCTCTTGACCCCGCACATTAAAATCTACAGGTAACCGTGACAATATAATTCGTCGCTCGGCAAGTAAAAGGGCAATATGACAATGCATAACACACTACCATATTGCCCTTTGACTTGCCGAGCGACGAATTATTCTTATTCTGTCTCCACACTTAAGTCTTTTGAAACAACTGTCTTATCAGTTTTGGAAAACGGGAAATTTGCATTTTATAATAATAACTAAAATGATTGCATTTACATCATAATGTTACATACTTGATATTGTTGTTGTTGTACTTTTCTATAATGTTTGTACATGGAAGTGTTTTGTAACATAGGAAATGCCAAATTATTTTTGTTGTTTTTGAAGTTTTCTCCATTGAACTGAGAAAATTTTGTTTTCAAAACGGCGTAAAACTTTGTTGCAATATATATGTATTTCTTTTCATTTGAAATTATTGCAAATATTGCTTTTCATTCTTGTTTCTATTTCAACTGTCTTTCAACTAAGTATCAACAAGAGCAGAATTGTAACTAATAACTGATTACAAACTGTAGCTATTAAAGCAGCCTCTAGTTTTCAGAACCGACAAGACATTAACCAACCATACCCATGCAGGTAGGTAGGTGACCAGTGCGGGAGAAATTAATCCACCTTCAATCATAATTGCTCGACTACTTCGTGGCTGCCATAGAAGAAACGATGAAGGAAGTTGTGCATGTTTGTGCAGGACTAGATTCCCTGAAGCCATATATCGTAGGTAAATTTGTTATGCGTTCCTTCCTCTTAACCCCTCCCTGCCCCTTCCTCCTCCTCACTTCTAATATAGACCTCAAGGCACCTATCTTGTTAACTGTCAAAAGCGTCTACGTAATACCTTGATATGATCGACCCACTTGTCTATTTTTTCTATGTTTCTCAACATCGGCATATAACGATGTCTCTTCAAGTTCCGTTGAAAACATGAAAAAAACGAAGTCACCCTCAAAATATAGCGACTGAAAAGTCGATGTGAAAAAGACATCTTATTAAGTATCACAGTAAATCTTTTATACGAAAAATTATATTTAATACTATTAAGAGATTCAAGGGAATAATAGATTTGTCATGTTATGTTTAAAAGAAGGATCTATATTTGTTTTGACTATGAATGACTATGAATTGAATTGTTTTATTTCGGTATCTTCCGTACAATTTTGACAAATGAAAATATATTACAATATCATTAGATTACATCGGTATATTAATAAATCTACAAAATAAATATATTATATATATTATTATGCCCTGAAAATCACACGCTCTTAAACGCTTCCATTTATGAGAAATTGATGAAAGACAAACAAAAAATCGAGGGTCCTCAAAGGAAATGTATAGTAATTTCTGCCCTCGGATTATTTAAAATAATCACACTATGTCAGTATAACAGTTTTCAGTATGTTTAATGGTGTTCCCGATGTCTGGCATGGCAATACCACACTTTGCGAACAATTTATGAAAAATTTGATGTGATCGACGAAATATTATACTCGGAACTTTCAGACAGCTTATTCTCTTTTTGCATCGGTATAGTGATGTATACACATCGAGTTTAATAAATTAAGCAGGAGTCATTTCGAATACCTACAGGATACAAAAAGACTTGTTATCCAAACTTGCAAGTCATTTTTTTAATTTAAGTGTCAAGCGTTCTTTCAGATTTCTGAATGATTCTCGTACATTTATGTACATATTCTTCAAAACTATTCTTTCATGAATAAAACAATTAAATACTCTGAAATGTCATCTCACAGTCGATGCTTTTTGTTGGAATGCATTTTCATGCTGTAATATTTCCCGATGCCGGGTCGAAAAATAACCGATTAAACATTTACGCTGGTAATGATTTTAACGGTTTTTTTTTAATATGTGCCACACATTCTCATTCCTTAATTTCAGATTATAACTGTTAACTTATTTTAATAAAGAAATGTCTATAAAAAATCTCGTACTATCAAATTGCACCAGTATTAATGAAGTGAGGCTCTGGTTACGGAACAGTGACACATTAAGATTATCATCGCGTGTTTCATGTTAGAAATCGTGCACATGGCCTTACACCGAATTCGAAGAAACGTGAACGGAGCACGCAAAGTGTGCAGTGTCCTTACCCCTCTCAGTTTCATTGCATCTAAATTTCATAGACTTTGCATTATGATACTCCAGAGTAGTGCTGAAAGGGTTAAACAGGTGAGGCAACATTCACTTCAAGTGTTGAGGGTAGTCACAGCACTGCAACACTTCATTTTGTTTCCATCCAAGTGCGTAGGTGCATCTGCTGGAATTGCCGTATAAGCTTTCATGAATTACATGTATCTTTATCACCTCTAAACTTAACAAATATTCCGAGTTTTGATTGGTTTAATCAGTAATATTAGCTGGTGAAGCTATCTCATTTGAAATGGCACACCAAAGAAACACACAATTTGATTACTTTTCAAACAATATTGTGAAATGACCCGAGAGTAAAAATTCGGATTTTTAGATTTGGGATATGCTAAAGAGAGGAGGAGTCACATAAAGTTCTCGATTGGTTATACAAGCAGATCGAAAAGGGAACGAAGGAATTTCAATATTGAAATTTCTTTAGCAATTTTACATTTTCCTTGAGTTTTTGCTTTGTTATCTTTCGCAAATAAATACTCCAGAGTTATACATTTCTTTCTCCTTTTCAGTTCTGTTTCGTTCAAGAATTAATCTGTAGGCCTATATGCACCAAAGAACATAGTAATTATCAGGTCACAATTATCGGTATTTAATTTAATCTAATTATGTGTAAGGTGAATTTCTTCTTTGAAAACGCGACAAATATTATCTTTAACATGAATTAAATGTGGTGTTATACTGTAAGTAACAAAACCATGTGTTATGTCTTCTTCAATACGATAATTTGATTTTTCTTTAATCATTTTGGTAAGCTTTATTTAGATAGATAGATAGATAGATAGATAGATAGATAGATAGATAGATAGATAGATAGATAGATAGATAGATTTATTAATCTCACTTCGTGGCCAAAGGCCAAATTGCATGAGCTTTACAATTAAAAATATTCAAATTCATACATACATGTTCAATTAAAAATGCAAATAAAAATACAATTGGGACATCAAAATAATTACACAAGTACATTCAAAACATTAATGAAAATAAAAGACACACAAATAGGCCCGAACATTTGGCAAATAAACAGTTTCCCTTCCCCACCCCAGTTAAATTAGATTAAATTAAATTAAATTAAGAACGGCAGCAAAATGGACACGCACTAATTAAAACATTATATTGTTAAAATGGTTAAGAGTTAAAAATTAAAAATTGAGGTGCACATGAATGTAAAATCCAAAATAAATATAGATAAATATGTATAAATCGACAGAGGATAAATAAATTAGCCCATCCACTTCGTATGTGCAAGCCACCCTCCCCCCAACCATTTTAATGTGATAAAGACAGGTTTGATTGCACGTATGGAAATTGTAATTTAAGTATTAATAGCCCATGAAATAATGAAGTATGATAAAAGACACATGCATGTAAATACTCCCATCCAATAGACATGAATACAGCCCCCCCCCCACCACACACACAGAGTTAAATCGAGAACAAAAAACTAATTCTAGTACACAAATTAGCAGATAAATTCAAAACAAAACAAATCAAATCAAATCAAGTCATGATACAGGACTCATAATGCAGATTAGCCCATACATATCCCCCCATTAATATTATTTAAACATATTTCTCTACAGCTTCTTACCATGCTTACTGTGTTTAAAAAAAACACTATATTGAGAAAGAGAACGTTAAACTTGATCGATGGAACCTTGAAAAGAATTGATGGGATATTCACCAATTTGTTTAGCAGGTATTTTTCTTCACAAGAATTCCATTCACGTGTTCAAACGATAGCCGCTAACATTAATATTCTACCTTGTTCTGCTTATGTTTTTATAACGGCATGAAAATATTGAGAGTTGACAAGACGTCAGTATCTTACACGTCATTGGTTCACACAGGAAGAAGTTTATGATCTCTGAGCGCCACATCCATATAGCCCAGGGTAATTTTTGTTCCATACTCTTTTGGCGGGAAATCACCAATCATGCAGATGGTAAGCAAGTGTACCTATACACTCAGACATGCGTTATATCATGTCGCCTGCGAGTGTTTTTAACGAAGTGTTATCATATGACCGTCCCACTGTGTGACGAAATTTTCCTGGAAAAGAAAATATCTGTATCAATACATTTATAAGATATTATTATTATTTATATATCGCTGAAATTAATTAATATCAAAATTGATGAAAGAGAAAGACAGCTTGATGGGTAGATGAAAAGACAGCCAGACAGATAAATAAATATATAGACGGATAGAATAGATCGATTGATAGTTAGATAAATAGATAGATAGTTAGATAAATAGATAGATAGATAGATAAATAGATAGATAGATAGACAGATAGATAGATAGATAGATAGATAGATAGATAGATAGATAGATAGATAGATAGATAGATAGATAGATAGATGCATCAATAGATTAGATAGATAGATAGATAGATAGATAGATAGATAGATAGATAGATAGATAGATAGATAGATAGATAGATAGATAGATAGATAGATAGATGCATCAATAGATTAGATAGATAGATAGATGCGCCCCAGACTTTGCTTTAATTTTCCCCTTGCCAGACTTCATCTGCACCTTGCACGTGCACGAGTAATCTTCCTCTATTTTTGTCATAAACAGTGAGGTTTGAGAGACCAGTGTTACCCTTAAAGGCAGGGGATCTCTTTTGCATGCCTCAAATTTATAACATTGTTTAAATACAATGGCATTTAGAAGAAAATGCCAGCTGGGAACCTTTAGCAAAATATAGGAGCCAGAAACTCAGTCTTAGTGGAATTATAGTGACCGTTATGCTCAGATTAGAATTTTTTCTCGCGAGAAAAACATTCCTACCATAGAACGTACACTAAATGGCTATTGGTTTTCTTTTGCATTTTTCAAATTCTAGGCAATCACTGACCCCCAGATTTCACAGAAATGCCCTTCATCAATAGCCTAAGGGCATGGGTTATCTTTTCCTGGTCTGCGGGAATGTTTGCAAATGAGATCCACTGCCTTTAATTTTGCTTACTCATTGTTTATGAGATAGATGGATTGAACGACTTGGGATCATTCATTTTATAACAAGAAAGCTACAAAGTGTGCATAAGTCACCAACTACATGAATTGTAGCTGATTGTTTCCTAATTTTGTTTGGGCAGAAAAGGATCATTTCAAAAATATCAATAACTCAATGACACATTGTATACATGTTAGTTTAAAATTCTCAGAGTGACATTACACTAAGTTTCCCTGGATCACAGTTTGGTCAAGCGAATGTAAATCAACCGTATTGAATGATAATTGTTTTTTTTTTTACGAAATCAGACGAGAAAGAGGAAATCATCCATATTGTGACGTCATTCAACTTCAGCAAACACGTACGGCGCGTGCACTATACACAACGTACAGTAGGCCTATATTGTGGAAAAATCTTTATCAAGGTTTCAAACCGCTTCCCAAGAATAACGTATTTTGGTAATTGAAGGCAGCGTTATTGAATTCTGCAGGTGAGCCGAAGGTAAATCGGTAGTTCACTTTATTCCAACACAATCACAATGGAGTCATTACATGGGATTTTCTGAGTCCCGTTGCAGCTTCTTCCGAGAAACGTATTTATACTCCGGGCGGCACGAATTCTAAGACGATATTTCTACAAGCCTAATTATTCCTAAAACTTGTAAAGTAACTGATCAATTTTGTATTCATATCATATGCTAATCCCCCTTATTCGAGAGTATCCGAATAATACTTTGCTTCCTTGATATTTGTGCAAACATTATTCAACTCCTGTTCGTATAGATCACATTTCCACTGAAATGCAACTTATTGTTATAGAACTTTGCATGCAAATACTTACACTATGCCAATACTGATTTACTTAACACTTTCAGTACTATAATCAAAGGATTACATGTACATGCTTACTTGATGTACTTTTGTTACAATACTCTGTTTTGCGAGTAAAAATTAGTCGATTCAATATTTGAAGGGGGAAGAAGGTTGTCTTTATTTTATTATGTCAGTTCCCATTCTCAACCGCGCAATTAAGTGGATAATAAGTTAAAAACATGATAAATTTTAAGCTGATTTTAGTTATGAAATGACTGTTTTTCACTGCACAGCCACAATAACACAAACCATAATGTGAACCAAAAAAATGGTAAGTTTAGATTTGACACTTTCGTTAAACACATTCACAATACAAATAATGAGAAACATAAAAGTACAGATGAAAAGAGCAAAGCATAACGCACTGAGACAAAAATTTATGAATCGTCAAAAGAAAATTAAGACAAAACGGATGATAATGAAAGTGCCATGCGTATAATAGTTATGTGCATGTAATATCGTTTGTATATTCGTGTTAAAAAAAATAAGATGCATGTAGGCCTGTGCTTGATGATACTAAGCGTACTGTTCCAAATTGACCCTATAAACATGCTAAAGAATGTAGAATTATGAAATAATGTTCTCCTAATCAGTGCTGAAAAAAAAATTGGAAACATTAGCCTACTTACATATTTTGATTTGAATTAAAATAGTCTATAGTGAATAAATTAACCTTATTTTACATGTAATGGAACTTCATTTTACTGCTAAACTTACATTATTCTGTACGACTCCTTATGAAAAAAGTGTTCCGTGTTAGTTTGGTTTATAGTTTTGAAGTTCAATACATGGAAACCTATCGTTCATGAGGATCGGATCATGAAGGTAGAAGAACCTCCATGCTCAAATGTAACTCCATGTACTCTGTGGCAGAAAGGGAAGATATTACATGAGTTAAAGGCAAAGTTCACCCGGGTGTCAAGTTGACTTTAATAAAAGCAGAAAAAATGAGAGAAACATTAAAGAAAGTTTGACGAAAATCCACCAAAGAACAACAGAGTTATGAAGTTTCAAAGTTTTGATTTTGTGGCGTCATATGCGAGCAGCTCCCCATATATCATGTGCTATTAATTCCATAAATTGCCATTTTTTTAATGGTTCATGATAATTGAATGGTTTTTGTTTTCACAGAAGCCTGTATGAAATGATGTTTCTGATAACAAATTGAATGCACAGGTAAAATCTTTTTTCAAATTTCTGAGAAAACGGCACTTTAATGGAATTTATATCACATGACATATAAGGAGCTGCTCGCATGTGACGTCACAAATTTAAAACTTTGAAACTTCAACTCTGTTATTCGTTGGTGGATTTTCGTCAAACTTTCATTAATATGTTTTTCTCATTTTTCTGCTTTTATCAAAACCAACGTGACGTCAGGGTGAACTTTGCCTTTAAGATTTTTTTTTTAAATCTCGAAAGGGTTAACCGAAGTTCAACTATGATTAGCCCCTAATTTTGATGACTTTCCAAAAACCACAGTCATCATGTTAACCTGCATGTATTTTTGATGAGTATGCTAAAATGATTGTTGACTACGTATAGTCGCGAAGATACATGAGAGATCCCCGATGTCATATAAATAAAATCATACAGGTGCGTTGTATGTGATTTCTGAAATTCAGTACGGGAACTTTGCGGGCTGTAATATAACTTTACATACTCCTGTAACAAAGAAGTTAAAAGGGAACTTTATTTTACTGGTAAACTTCCATGATTTTTCCTTTCTCTCGACTTCCGCACGACCCCGTCTGAAAACTACGACGTCGACTCTAAACTTAACCGT
>JZLH01S0609950.1:100613-108651 GCA_001188425.1 Eucidaris tribuloides | reverse complement strand
TAATGGCACTCTTTGCTTTGTTCATAAAGTGTGCTCACTCAACCTTGATATGGTTACAACCTTTTATGTTCGTACAACATGTAAAGATACATTTTGCTGAAAAATACCGGGTTTCAATTTTTTTCAATAAACTTAATGGATTTTACAATTTCCAAATTGAAAAATATGGAAATTTTTAAATTGAGCTCATTGAAGCGTAAAATATGCGAAAGTACCACGGGAGGTGTAAGGGGGGTCAAACGATAGATGATTAACATAAATAGCACTTAATCATTCACCAGAAAAGACATTTGTCAAAATTCTGTATCATAAATTCCCCAAAATGACCCTTGTGACTTTTGAAAAGTGACATTTTTGCCTTTAATGCATGCTCACTCATGCATGGCTTGAGGAATCATTCACATTTTCACTCAATGTTAGTCAATACGTGTAGAAATACTCCTGCCAAACTATTTTGCTATAACTCAATTCGTTAAAAAGTTATGGTTGTTTGAAAAAGGGGGTAGTTACTTTGTTTGTTGTGTTTATATTTGTATACAAGAGACTATATTTGTGACCCGTCACCACGATACCCTGATAAAGTCGCATAACCCAAAGGTAAGGAAAGTGCCACATATTGTAATTATGATACAAAGTACGAACGTAAAGTGTCCTAAAAATAAATAACAATTTTATGACCTCCACATGTTGCAAAAGTTTTAATATTTACATTTTTCACCCAAAGTATTTTCTTTCTATGTTTAGGTTTCATAAGAGGTGCGACTTTATAAGGGTATCGTGGTAACAGGTCACAATTTTTTTTTTTTAAGTATTTCGAATGAGTTGTATACAATTTTTCTACAAAATGTAGTAATTTGTGTTATTTTAAAGTATTATGAAGCATTTCATTTTCGTAGTTTTAATATATTTTACTTGTGTATTTGTAAATTTGCTTTTAAAGGGCCCTGATAAAAAACATTTTTTTTTTTTTTTTTTACTGATCAGGCTACCTTTTTTTAAATATGTGCAATAACTAACTAACTAACTAACTGACTAAATGACTAAATAAATAAATAAATAAATAAATAAATAAATAAATAAATAAATAAATAAATACATAAATAAATAAATAAATAAATAAATAAATACATAAAGAAATAAATAAATAAATACATACATAAAGAAATAAATAAATATGTAAATTAATTAATTAATAAAAAGGATCGACCCCTTTGGTACCGATTCATTCATACAAGAAACGAGACTGTAGTACAATGGTGAGGGTTCGTTTAACTCTTTACATGCTGAATTTATTGTGAGGGGATAATAATGACAATTGTTCGTTTCATGTTTTCTTTGAATTTCGGTTTCCTTATTGCGTTATTGAAAATGGTTATTTTTCTATTGATGTGCACATTAGCTATTTTTTAGCGTCTCCGGTGCAAAGGTGAAGGAGAAAAATAATTTTTACGATTAATTGCACGATTGTGCACAGATGCAACATTACCGCACAAAGGGTTACATGTTTTGATGATAATTGGGGAAATGAGTTAAGGATTTGTACCAGGAAGACGAATAAGGAAGTTGTCGCAGTTTATTACAAATCGTATTTAACTATAGGATCATATTATGTACCATATGTAGCAGCTATCATTAGAATGAATGCATGAGCGCTCAAGGAAGCAGAAAAGGCGAGGGAAGCATGCACAAAATTGACAGCGTAAGGACCTCCGTGCAATAAATTCCCAGGTTAGTTTACAACCTGAACTGTACGGTTTATCCATGTAAACTTTGCAATGGAATCCATTCAACATGAGATGTGATATGTGGTTGAATGCACGGCAAGCATAATAACGTCCGAATTCCAGACGACTTTCATGCCTGCATCTCGATCTGGCCGTTATGCCTCGGTACAGATGGGATGGGCGTCTCCCGCCGCCGCGGGCTGCTGGAAGGGGGGGCTATTTTCAGTACTTGCCCCCCCCCTCCCCCCTGTTTCAATTGTTGGAAGGGGCGCAATTTTAGCACTTGCCCCGGGCGCTGCATTTTCTAGATACGCCACTGATTGGGGGGAGTGCTCTTTCTCATACATGGGCCCAACACTCTGAATAATCTCCCTTTCTCATTACGTCAAGCAAGATCGATACAAGCATGCAAATCAAATCTGAAAACCCGACCCTTATCAGAAAATATCATTTAATACTTAATCAAATCCACTCCTTCTTGACAGTCTGTCATCACAAGTAACATTTCTTATTTTGGGTTGTGTCGAAAACATGGACGGTCGAATGAATATATACATAGCGGACGTTTGCGCGAATGCGTAATAGCGCCCTCATTAGACCACTTCTGTAATGTATTCGATTTTATTTCTTCCTCCATGATGAGCTATTTTTTTCCCCACCGTTTTCTATGAACACACTTCGAATGATAAAAATACAACTTACATACATGCTTGATGCATTACGTCCCCCGAGCGTTCGGCAAGCTGTCACGTTGTCAAGAGCAGCATTTGGCAGAAAGGTATGCATAAAATTGGCAAACATCAAAGAAGGGGTCTGTTGTTAGACATTTTCTGTCCTTATTTAAAGACCGTACGTCAAATCTGTAGAACCCCTCCTCCCCCCCCCCCCCAGAAAAACCTAACACATAACGGGGAGAAGGTTAATCTCGCGTAAACAGATTTTTTTTTTTTTTTTTGCTTAAAGCTACCATCCTCTTTGCCTGCTGTTCTGTTGCGAAAGCTCCTTAATTCCAAGGGGACGGCGCAATGGCAGAGAAGAAATTGAGAAAGAAAGACGGACGACAAATGAATGCGCAGTGCGCGCACAGCTTTCAACATGACGTCACAACGTCTTAGTCGTTGCAGGACATTTCCACACTATTTCTATATCAGCAGGTCTATTTATCAGCGGCGTCGATCCATTTTGGGGAATTGGGGGGAGGGACGAGTGGGCAAATTTTTTTGTGCTTTACACGCGAAATTGCAATTCAAGATTTCGCGCAGAGCCGGAAAAAAAAATGAAACGAATATTATGCCCTACATTGCTTTTTAAACATTACGTTTGATATTTTTTTTTCAATTTAAGTAAATTTCAAAGTTGGTGGAATAGTCGTTTATGTAATCATATCTTGAAATTTAATAAGTGTAATACTTTATACTCTTATTTTACTATCATACACTTAATATTGCGTTGTTCATTTTCTTTGTTTACCAGATTTTAACATGCATAGGTTAAAACTCAAAATCTAGATGTACTATGTTTCTACACTAAGTATACTTTCAATTATTCTTTGGTTTACACACATTCATACACCCACTCAGCCACATACACAAACAACTACCATTAACACCCAGTCATCACTCTCATACTCTGAAACAAACATTCACAATTAATGCACATACACCAACTCACACTTACACAGTCATGTACAACAAAACCCACACATACGGACATCCTATTTTACACATTTGATATATATATTTGTATACAAGAGACTATATTTATGACCCGTCACCACGATACCCTGATAAAGTCGCACAACCCAAAGGTAAGGAAAGTGCCACATATTGTACCGTAATCATGATACAAAGTACGAACGTAAAGTGTCCTAAAAACAAATAACAATTTTATGACCTCCACATGTTGCAAAAGTTTTAATATTTACATTTTTCACCCAAAGTATTTTCTTTCTATGTTTAGGTTTCATAAGAGGTGCGACTTTATAAGGGTATCGTGGTAACAGGTTACAATTTTTTTAAGTATTTCGAATGAGTTGTATACAATTTCTCTACAAAATGTAGTAATTTGTGTTATTTTAAAGTATTATGAAGCATTTCATTTTCGTAGTTTTAATATATTTTACTTGTGTATTTGTAAATTTGCTTTTAAAGGGCCCTGATAAAAACCATTTTTTTTTACTGATCAGGCTACCTTTTTTAAATATGTGCAGTAACTAACTAACTAACTAACTAACTAAACTGACTAAATCAATGAATCAATCAATCAATAAATAAATAAATAAATAAATAAATAAATACATACATAAATAAATGAATAAATATGTAAATTAATTAATTAATAAAAAGGATCGACCCCTTTGGTACCGATTCATTCATACACGAAACGAGACTGTAGTACAATGGTGAGGGTTCGTTTAACTCTTTACATGCTGAATTTATTGTGAGGGGATAATAATGACAATTGTTCGTTTCATGTTTTCTTTGAATTTCGGTTTCCTTATTGCGTTATTGAAAATGGTTATTTTACATTAGCTATTTTTTAGCGTCTCCGGTGCAAAGGTGAAGGAGAAAAATAATTTTTACGATTGTTCTATTTAATTGCACGATTGTGCACAGATGCAACATTACCGCACAAAGGGTTACATGTTGGGATGATAATTGGGGAAATGAGTTAAGGATTTGTACCAGGAAGACGAATAAGGAAGTTGTCGCAGTTTATTACAAATCGTATTTAACTATAGGATCATATTATATACCAAATGTAGCAGCTATCATTAGAATGAATGCATGAGCGCTCAAGGAAGCAGAAAAGGCGAGGGAAGCATGCACAAAATTGAAAGCGTAAGGACCTCCGTGCAATAAATTCCCAGGTTAGTTTACAACCTGAACGGTACAGTTATCCATGTAAACTTTGCAATGGAATCCATTCAACATGAGATGTGATATGTGGTTGAATGCACGGCAAGCATAATGACGTCCGAATTCCAGACGACTTTCATGCCTGCATCTCGATCTGGCCGTTATGCCTCGGTACAGATGGGATGGGCGTCTCCCGCCGCCGCGGTCTCCTGCCGCCACGCGAAGCGCAGTCTATATAGTGCACGTCACAACCGAGTGTTGACATTAACCTCTCCCAGCCAAATTACGGGAGCAATGTACTTTCGGAACTTCGAGACGGTACTGACTAGAAATCCAGATCTCTCACCTTTTTGACGTGTACTTATATGGAGACTACTGGGCTATACTTCTTATAGAGATTATTGACTTACATCTTCTTAGGGTTTTCTTGAATGAGGTTTAATTCTAGGAATATTGTCGTTACACTCAAGGCATACAGGGAGATGTTTGCAAATGTAGTTCGCATTGTGCCACTACCATGACTACCGGCTATTTTCACTCGAGTCAATCCACGAGTTGTAAAAAACAAATTAGTTTTTCTATGTGCTTTACATTCAGACATAACATTACGAAATATACTTATGTACGAATTCCAAAGACTGAAACAAAACTTATACCATGTTAACAAACAAATTTACTTTACAATACATTGATATCAATGAACAAATTTATTTTATTACAAACTTAGAATAACTTTACCTACTATATTAATTGACAAATAATAGGTATTGGGCGTCTTCTTGAAAATATCAATAGAATCATTGGCGTAGTCAGGATTTCGTGTTAGGAGCAGACATTCGACGGAGTGAAGCGACGGAGCTGAGAGGGTGGGGGACGAGGTCTACCTCCCACTATGCCCACGGTAGCGAGATTTGAATTTTTAACATTGGACGATGCAATCTGGTGTCTATTTTCCGCACATTAATGAGTAAGATACTGCATGTTTACAACTGGATATAATAGCACCATTCATAATGAAAGATTCGTTTAGATGGCTTGGAATTCCATGAGAAGGTCCATTATAATACTTGCACATACAGCTTCGTATTCAGTCTTGAGAACGATATTAGTTGAACATGGTCTGTCGTGTTGTACTTATATCAATACAACTTATGTACGTACGTAAGCCCGCTTAGTAGTGTAGTAAAGTAGTAATCTTGGGTCTATTTTTTTTTTTTTTTACAAATGGAACTTTGAAAATAATGATCATAATCACAGGTTCAAACCAACACATTCTTCTGAAAAGAAATGGGAGTTTTCCATGTTTAAACTAATATTACTAACATAGTACCTAGCCCTTTGGGGACGACGGGCTTGTACAGAAGCCCAGTAAATCACACACTCAGGGATTACTATCTTGCACAGAAGCCCAGAAAATATACCCTTTTCACTCAAACTAAAGGTAATAATTGCCTCAATGCTTGCGTCCCACAAAATACATATTTTTGGCCAGTATGGATGGAGAAAGTCATCTTTTGGTGTGTGATGTATTGGGCTTCTGTACAAGCCCGTCGTCCCCAAAGGGCCAGACATTCTAATTCTTAATCAGTTACTATTTCCTAAATGGGAGATTCTCGCAACTTCACTACACGTCGGCAGAGGATGGTGTGTGGAAAAAGTGGGCAAGTGCCATCACGCGAGGACTGCAGGTTGCACACGCCCAATTACGTGAGAAATTCAGAAAAGAACAAAAAATATGTTAATTTAAATGATGGGCTGCCAGGAAGGGGAGGATTTGATTTAGTATTAAATGTTATTTTCTGATAGGGGGTTGAGTGGATCGTATTGCTGTTACAATGAAAGAAATTAATGGACTGTGTAGGAACTATATGACGTGCCCATGAAAACGGCTGCGTAGTCAAGCACAGTGGCGCAAATCGCAGTGAGAATGATAGAAATTGGTTTAAGGGAATTCCCTTGTTAAATAAATAAAACAAACAAAAACACGCTGGTCAACACTATATTTCGTGGAGATAAGTCAGGTGAGGAATAAATGTTCTGTCACTAAATGTTGGTCCCAATCTTCCCCTATGAATCTCTGATTTTTACAGAATTTTCCAAGTTGATGTTTTTGACGCTATTCCCCGTATGGCACTTTCTTTAGCTGTGTGTAACCTTTAAAGCAATGTATCGCAGAATAGAGTGCACCACACAGTCACTGTCATTATGCGATGAGACCAACCAAGCGTACAGCATGGCTTTGAGCAATTATTGCAACGAGTTAGGTATAATGCTGCGGGCTGGATGTCTGGCGATCTCTTGTCATCGGAAGTTCAAGGTTCCTTGGATTTGCCTGATTCTGACACGGTACGTGGACATAAAATGGCCTACGTGAAAGGTGGTAGACATTTAACCGTATTATGCCGTGAATTCATTTTCAAACTTCCGATGGCTACGTTTAGGTTTATACGCATTATAGAGACAAATCAATAGTCTTCTTAATAATCACGAATCCTTATGGAACAGAGTATGCGCTGGCCCAACATTTTGTCTAATAATACAGCGTGTATCAAAAAAAGTAGACACTTAGAAAAAAAAATATTAAAAATTGTTTTCGTGATTTTGAGATTATTTTTTGATATGAATATTTTGCCTTGGCCCTCAGCTATCTGATGACACTGTTGGTATTATTTCACGCATGAGTGAGCACAACCCGCTTTTGTGCAATCGGCCAAAAATGCATTTGCGCACAGAATTGTGTTCTTATTATCAATGTTTAATGCCTCACAGAACGGTGCTGCAGAAGCTGTCAGCTGATGTGCACAATAATTGAATCCTCAGCATGCTCAGAGAAGAGTTAATATCAATTTTGTGAACAAAAAAAAAAAATGAAGCACTAGATTCAGATATACCCCCCATAAAAAGAAGAGGATGTCATTTTCTTCTTTTTCATGGGTTGGGGGTTGGTAATTGTATCTGAATTATTGCTGTATTTTTGTATTTCTTGTCACAGAATTGATACAAGCTCTTCTCTGAGCATGCTGAGGATTGAGAATGTAGCAAAAATGAAGCAATGAATCAGATACAACCCACCCTACCCCTTCAAAACAAGAAAATGCCATTTTCTTCATTCACAGTTCATCTTGCATACATGACATTTTCTCCTTTTTTAGGGGGGTACTTCTGAATCATTGCTTCATTTTTGTCTTTTTTGCCACAAAATTGATACTACATCTTCTTTGAGCATGCTGAGGATTCAATCCTTGTGCACATCGGGTGAGAGCTTCTGCAGCACCGGTCTGTGAGGCATTAAACATTGACTATAAGAACACAATTCTGTGCGCAAATGCATTTTTGGCCTATTGGATAAAAGTGGCCTGTGCTCACTCATGCGTGAAATACTTTCAATACCAATAGTGTCGCCAGATAGTTTAGGTCCAAGGTAAAATATTCATATCAAAAAAGATAATCTCTAGA
>JZLH01S0609950.1:88113-98113 GCA_001188425.1 Eucidaris tribuloides | reverse complement strand
GAACCCAGCGATTGACGACTGAACACTTCAGTCGGTCCGACTCCACGACGACGACAAACCATGGATGACCACCATATTAAAATGCCTAATTTAACAACGCCAAAGACCCTTTAACCTGAACTCCAATTGACAATATTCGAAACCAAATCCAAAGAGAAATTAAACAGGCTAAAATTGAATTCCATTACAATTGCGTCCATCGACTTAAATAAGAGAATCAAAGTTCATGGTACCGGTACATCAAACTCATGACTTAAATCATCTGAACTGCAGATTGATGTACGATGCCAATTCAGTGTTGCTGGAGCTTACTCTTCGTGCTGTGCTTGCCATGTGCCCTGCCTGGAACGGTGAAGAAATGTTGCCATAGTTGTAAAGAAAAGTTTGTTGCTTTAGGATGTCGTATATACCAGCTATTGCCTAGTTGGAACTGAGCTGCAGTGTGACGACATATTGTAGCTGCATGTAAAGTTAGACTGGCACTTTAAAGGTCCTCGCTTTGACGTTTACCGGTGGTCGGATCCCACTATATCGTGTGAGCCCTCGGTTGAGGCCCGTGGCGGCCGCGAGGCGTTGATGGGAGTCTCCAGTATAATCCAAAGTCATGGCAGCTGGTTGATCTCCATATATAGTCCAAGGCCATGATGGCCGGTAAGTTGACGGGTCTGCACCCCCATCTAAATTGATCAAAAGAGTTGCACTGCTTTTAATACCAACATACGGACGTAACCGTAAACTTATCGAGCTGAAAGATAAACCACGTTTCCCGCGTTTTAAGTTCCCGCGAAAGAGGAAGGAGTTAAGTAAACACGTAGGATTATCTCAACTTCAGACGAGCATTGATGATCACGGAATTTGTGTTCTGATTTACTCGGTAATGACAATATATACAGTAAAAGAAGCATGACAGTTGTGTAGTATTCTATAAACCCTGTGAAACTGCCGTTTAGTTCTGTTAATTCGTTTGGCATATTTCTCAAAAAAATCACTCGCAAAATTTGCAATCTAAGAATTTTGATCAGGCAGAGGATTCATGAGTTCATGAATAGTGCATAAATAAAGTATTACAAATAATAGCGCCCTCACAGTTCGAGGAGACGCTACATTTGATACGCGAATACGCACTTGAATTTACAACTCCAATTTGTGATATAATCAAAGCGTCTATGGACCAAGGAATCATTCCCATCAATGTAAAATGTCCACTATATTTCTACAGTGTGTCCCAGAAAAAATGGTCCAATTGGAAATTATTTTTGTAAGATAAGAAAATCACATATATCCGAGTCAAGGTGGGTATCGTCATAAAGCTAAAAGACCATACTTTTCAGTGCAAGTTATTCCATTTCATTTAATGCCGTCAAAGTTTCTGAGATACGATAATTAGAATTTGTCGTGCGAATGACATGAAAATCGCTTTTGTCCCACTATACACTTTACTATGTATAGATCTTGCACGTTGTTTAAGCCATCTTTTGACAAAGAAACCATTAAATGGCGTGGAAATTATCGTGAAATTGTTCAGTGATCATTACAAACATATTTCAAACACTTTGAGATTGTTTTTGTTCTATTATTTCCATAAGAAAGACGGTGCAACATGAAAACAGTGTGAATATTCAATAACGGGATGGCCGCACAGCAGCGGCCTTATTTTACTCCTCAGGAGTAAGAGTTTACAGCCTTTTAACATCAAGAACCAAGGATAAATGTTTATGTCGGTTCTTTCATGATTGTTTTCATAATTTAAGTTGTTAATTAGTTTTGATATACATTTTAACTAACACATACTGTTTTAAAGTGCCATTGTTGATTTTCACCATCAACACGAAAAATGGGACAAACGCGATTTTGCCTGACTGCACAAAAATAATATTTTTTGATTTATAAAAGTAAATTAGATGGGACTGACTTTATCGGAAATAAAATTTATTCTGCTTTAATATGATGCCAAATACACATACCTTTTGAGAAAAGAAATTACCTTAAATAAATTTCTCCCAAATGGACCATTTTTTTTCTGGGACACACTATAGTATCTGAAACATGCGCTCACCAGTCATTTTGCATAACTTGCCGAACTGTTTGTTTACATTTTTGCTGCTCGCTGATATTGGTAGAAACATTCATCCTGACCAGTATAAAAAACTGTCGGGTGTGTCACCTCTTACTAAACACAACAACAAAAAGTAACTACCCCCCTTTTTAACATACCATAACTTTTTAACAAAGCAAGTTTGTGCAAAATAATTTGGCAAGAGTGTTCCCACACTCATTGACTAACTTCTGTGTAAAAATGTGATTAATCCGTTAGGTCATGCGTGAATGAGCATGCATTAAATGTGAAAATGCCACTTTTCAAAAGTCACATGCATGAGTCATCTCTTATGCCAAAATTATGGTAAATAATGGCATTTTTTCCTTTATATATAAAGTGTGCTCATTCAACCATGTCATGGTTACAACCTCTTATGTTCGTACAACACGTAAAGATGCATTTTGGTGAAAAAAAAATTGATTTAATTTTTTTTTGCAGTAACCTTAATGGATTTTACAATTTCAAAATCGAGAAAGGGTGAAATTTTTAAATTGCGCTCACGGAAGCGTAAAATATGCAAAAAGTGCCAAAGGACATTTGAGAGGATCAATCAATAGATGCTTAACATAAATAGCGATTAATCATTCACCACAAACAGATTTGTCAAAATCCTGCATCAAAAAAACCCCAAAATGACCCTTGTGACTTTTGAAAAGTGGCTTTTTGCCTTTAATATGTGCTCACTCATGAATGACTTGACGCATCAACCACATTTTCTCACAGAATTTAATCAGTTAGTGCAGGAACATCCTTGCCAAATTATTGTGCTCAACACCGTTCTTTTTTTAAGTTATAGTATTTTGAAAAAGGGGGTAGTTACCTTTTTTGTTGTGTTTACTTGGTAGATTTACTGGAATACTTGTGTAGATATGCTGACTAGACAGGATATACATCAACGGTGGTGACTTGACGACTTTGCCTTGGTTGATCACAACATTGTGATTGCAAAGGAATGCGCGTATACGCGCTGCCGTGAGACGCATGTGATATCGAAAATATCATACGCTGAGGAAAAAATATCAGATGCATCCGGGTACTTTTGTATTAATTTGTTTACGAAGAAATTAAGGTTTCCACCCGGAATTTCCATACTAAAATGTACCAAAAATTTAGCCATTTTTAAAAAAACTCACCCCATAGGCCTATCGTTCTTTGCTTAATTTACTACATTATAGAGGAAGATGTGATTTCTGTTCAATACGAAGAATTAAATGTTGTCACACGAAGAATAAATCAGAGCGGGTAGTGGTCGCCATTGAAAGACATAATGGTTTTTTTACAGAATTTTATTAAATTTCAATTTTGATAATTTTCTAGTGTTTAGATAATATTGGATCGCTTATTTTCGGTGGACACAGAAAATAGTGTACTTCTTATGAAAATATCGGACTCGTCATGGGACTCGTCCGATATTTGTCACAAGTCGTACAATATTTTGTTGTGTCCACCTCAAAGCCATCCAATATTATATAAATAATTTTCGATGTACCCCCTCGTCTAACCTCAGCGTGTATACGCGAATTCCTTTGCGCGCGGGATACGCGTTAATATCACGGCGCTTGAAACCCCCTATAATTAGATAATAGGGAGCTTTCGTTTTGACAACGGACGGACTCAAGAACGGTTATCCGATACCAAAATTGATCTGCGCATGCGCCATCCCCGCATCGCACTCTCCGTCTCCAGAATCGAGAACGGATTTTAGCTGATTTTTCGTTGAGGACGGACGGAGGACAGCAGCCAATCAGCGCCCGTACAGATGATGTCAGTACAAACCGCAACACGCGGAAAGGCTGATGACGTCAGCACCGTCGCTCGTTCTACGTTTTGCATTTGCGAAATGGCTAGCTTGATTGCTCACTGTCCTCGTTTTCGTCCGCGATGGCAAAACGAAAGCTCCCTAATAATGGTGAATAGCGCACTATAAGAACCTATTATTATTATTATTATTGTTATTATTATTAGTAGTAGTAGTATTATTAGTATTAGTATTATTATTATTATTATTATTATTATTATTATTATTATTATTATTATTATCATCATCATCATCATCATCATTTTCATTATTATTATTATAAATTCCTCCCATTGTCTTTGTTTTCATCAAAGCGAGGGCATTCCCGCTGTTCTGTCGATTTAGCTTATTCTATGACATGTTGTAACGTGAAAATGTTTCGGTATTTCGAGGATCTGATGCGGTGGAGTTGAACAATTAGGAAATTTGGAAAATGACATTACCTCAGAAATATGACCCTAGAGTCCAAACGCGTAACTAAAAATCAATGATCATGGTATCATTTTGTTGCAAAGAGAATGTTCTAACCAAAGAAGTATAACATTTTGCCGATGATGTAGAAGAAATAAGCGATCGCACGTGTTGCATTCTATCTGGTCCACCCTGTATGCTGTATAGTAAAATGTACATGTCTTTACATCTCCTTCTAGCCAACGCAATCACGTGCCAAAGTTGTATGGAAATTACGAGTACTTCCACGGATGAAAATTTCAACAATGCCTTGGCCGCAGCAACGACGGATGCTTGTGTGGCGACAGGTGGAACGACCAAAAACTGCTCACAAACTGGCAACGGCTGCATGAACACGGCTTTAACTTTCTACTATACCGGTGAATCAAGTACGTATTAACAATAATTATTTTGAAATAAGTCTCGAGAAATTGTTCATAAATTGGTTCCCAAAAAAATGGAAACGGTATCACGTTAGAACGTAATGTAATTTCATGATGTAAGTCCTATCTATTATCATTTGTATCCCCCCACAATTCCTGCAATGTTTATGCTAATTGATACAGGTCAAACGTCAATTCCAATTGAATTTATAACTTGAAGCATTTACCGCACTTGGTCTAGTGAGCATTAAATAATTCAGATTATTTAAAATTATTTAAATTTACCGGAGAAAAGATGTGACTATGCAAATTTCCTATGGCAAACACGCCAGAGGCTCCGAATTTATTGTTTAATCCATTTCTCAAAAGTGGAAGGGGCATTAACAATTGAGCTATCTAAAAACAAAAATAGTAGCAAAAAGTGTTATTTTCATCATTGACCATCACAAGATGGCCACACGAGTATGGAAGTTTCAATTTCACACGAAGCTAGCCCGAAAGGGATCAACAAAGAGAATCATCGTCCGAAGCTATTACGATGCCTAATGAAGGCCACACGATGGCTTTAGATGCTCTCACGAATGGACCGACGTTTATTCGATCACAGCCGAATTTGGAAATTTCCCTGATTGTGTGTCCAACTTCGTGACAGTGTGACGCAAATTTTCAAAATCGGCTATGATCGTATAAACTTGCTTTGCTTATAAACACAACACAAAAAGTAACTACCCCTTTTTCAAACTACCGTAACTTCGTAACAAAATAAGTTCTTGCAAAATAATTTGGCAGGAGTATTTCTATAATCATTGACTATCCTCTGTATGAAAATGTGATTTACCTGTCAAGCCATGCATGAGTGAGCATGCATTAAAGTGATAGACTAACATTGTGAAGCTTCAATTTAAAAAAATTGTCAAACTTTGATATCTGAGCTACATAGTAGTGTTCAAATGGACAAATAAATACCCTAGAATACAAAAGTTTGGAAAGTTACACTGCCAATGGAAAGTTATACATAAATAAACAATAAAACTCGGGGCGAGTAACCTAGGTGTACACACAGTAAGTCTATGGGAGTAAATGGGCAAGTGAATCTGGTCAACTTACGATTTTCACTTTTTTAAAGCACTAAATAATCATTTTGAAATACAATTTTTTTTCAGGGCTTCATTTTTAGACCTCATCAAAGACACTGGTAGCATAGGGAATCATGCGGCTCAGATTTTTTTTACTGTGGTAAATGTTAGCCAATACCTTTAAAGGCAACAAGACCACTTTTCAAAAGTTACAGGAGTCATCACTTATGCCCAAATAAAGGTAAATAATGGCATTTTTTTTGCTTTATTTAAAGAGTGTGCACAGTCAACCATGACATGGTTAGAACCTCTTATGTTCATGCAACATTTTAAGATACATCTTGCTGAAAAATAAATGATTTCATTTTTTTCAATAAACTTAATGGATTTTACAGTTTCAAAATTGAGGAAGGGTGGCAATTTTTAAATTGAGCTCACTGAAGCGCAAAAAATGAGAAAAGAGTCAAAAGAAGTGTAAGGGGTTCAAACAATAGATAATTGACATAAATAGCGCTAAATCGGTCACCAGAAACAAAATTTGTCAAAATCCTGCATCACAAATTCCCCAAAATGACCCTTGTGATTTTTGAAAAGTGATTTTTTGCCTTTAATATGTGCTCACTCATGCAATCATTGACGGATCAACCACATTTTTCCACAGAAGTTAGCCAATTAGTGCCAAAACGCCCCTGCCACATTATTTTGCTCAAAACCATTTCTTTAAAAAGTTATGGTATTTTGAAAAAAGGGGGTAGTTACTTTTTTTGTTGTGTTTAGATTGGATGTGTTGGTTATGTGCGGGGTGAGCTTCGCGCGAAATTGAAAATCCATATTCGAATGGCCATCTTGTATCCATTTCGGGAAAGTGTGACATTAACGCAGGCGTCACACTGACCCGAAGATGGACACACGATCACGGAAAGTTTCAAATTCGGATTTGATCGTATAAGGCCCTGATCACACTAGCAGTTGCGACTACCTGCGATCGAGTTACGACGAGTTATCGCAGGTGATCGCTAGTGTTCGCAGGAAGAACGTGCGAGTTATAGATTTTCAAACCGGTTTGAAAACCTGGCTACGATAAAATTGATCGCAAAGAGGTGGCAAGCAATCGCCAGTGATCGTTCGGGCATCGTGCAATCACAGTACGATAGTCGTGTCACTTAATCGCACTTCCAAGAGGAAATTTGCATAGATACGAGTAATGGTAAACTGATCGCGGTTAGACGCACGTCAAATGGTAGCCCATCGTACGATACGTGATCTTGACTTGGCAATACCTGGATTGTGATGAACACATTTTTGTCTCGCCAAACGGAGGTGAAGGCTAGACTAAGAGATCCAAATGTCGTCCGTCCGTCCGTCCGTCCGTCCGTCGTCTGTCTTCCGTCAAAAATGCAAAGTTTACGAGCAAGAGTCTCTCATGACATATAACTTGGCAACTATTGGTCCAATATTGTATTGCCTTGTTGTTTTGTTGGTAATTATTGCATTGAAAAAAAAATACCGAAACAAACAAATCAAAATCTTAAATCAGTAAAGCGAATGCCACAGGTGAAAGCCTTTGGTTGGTACTCATGCATTTATAATTCCATTCAGACCTTTCTTCACTCAGGCATAATCTTGCGTATCCAAATACCAATCGTTGTTTCATAATGAAACAAGTAAACCCACGACGTTAGTGCGATGGACACAAGTAATCGTACGATTAAGTACCATTTATCGTAATTCGCACGAATGCCTGCCACTAGTTGCAGCTATTCGCACCTTTGTGTGCCATTAGCCGTAGGTAATCGCACATTTGCCCACCACTTGCCCCAGGTAATCTCACGACTGGCTGCGACTAGTCTCAAGTGAACGTGCCACTAGTTGTGCGATTAGTGACAGGTATTTGTGCGATTACCTATACGGCAAGTGGCAAACAGGTCGCACAAGTGTGACCATACAGCACAAATCGTGCGAGTTACTTGCGACCTGGCTGCGGAGGCCCTTGTCGTACGATTCATTTGATCGCAGGTAGTCGCAACTGCTAGTGTGACCAGGGCCTATACGTCGGGCCATTTGTGAGAGCTTCTAAAGCCATCGTGCCTTCTGTGGGCATCGTGTTAGTTTCAAATGTTGATTCTCTTTGTTGATCCCTTTCGGGCCAGCTTCGCGTAGAATTGAAAATGCCATTATTCTTGTGGCCATCTTGTGTCAATGTGACGCCACACAAACAGAACAACATCTGTAAGTTGAATTATAGATACGGTACGCTTACGTGACACTGTCTCGAAATTAACCGAGATGTTCACACGGATATAAAATAATTATCCAATTTCGTACGAAGCTGACCTGAATTGGAACAACAAAGGAAATCAACTGCTGAAGCAAGTACGGTGCCTACCGATGGCCACACGATGGCTTAAGATGCTCTCACGAATAGCCCGATGCTTATAAGATCAGAGCCAAATTTGAAAATTTCCTTGATCGCAGTACCATCTTTGCTCAACTTTGGGACAGTGTGACGCCTGCAAATGCCTAGTAAATAATAATAATAATAATAATAATAATAATAATAATAATAATAATAATAATAATAATAATAATAATAATAAAAATAATAATTATTATTATTATTATTATATTATATTTCTTCACCTTTTGAAACAGTGGGCGATTTCTCGATCTCGTTCAACATGCGAGATTGTGGACCAGACCAGAACATGTGCCAAGGTGATGCCGCGGTCCAGCAACAGATCGACCAGCAGAAGGCACAACTGCAACAAATGTTAAGCGGGAGCGGTGTAACCTTCAATCGCGGAGAAGGGAAAGTGTGTTACTGCAACACAGGAGATCTGTGTAACCAGATGGCGCAAGAACCCGCTGCCGCGCCAACAACTGCCAAGACAACAACCCCATCGGGTGCACCCCATCTGATGGCCTCGTGTGTTGCCACGTTGGTTGCCATCATTTCTGCCTTGGTCATCTAAGCAATGTACACACTAAGAAATTGGGGTGCTCAGAATTATAACAGCAACAACACCACAGAGGGTGCAATGCTTACATTTTATATCAGATGGGGTGCGATATTAACCCCAAGAGGTGCATGGTAACATTTCGCTCCCTTAAGGGTACTGCTATTGATACATTTCTGTACCCCAATTTCACCCTAATTCCTCAGTATGTCACTGTCAACTATGCTTATCAACATAGGCAATAAATGTTTATCTCAACTTTAATTATATATGATGTATTTCGTAGTATTGGATTGTAAATGTTGAAATAGCTCGTTTTTTAACGTATGTATGTGACAGTAACTACCAATGTGAAATATAACCAACGTTTGCTTGAGAAGTGAGATTGATAAGATATCTGGCACCCAATTGTCAGTTACAAATTCCCCCGAAATCTCCACTTTACTGGCTTTATTTTTAATTGTAACGTGAACAAAACACCCACAGGGGCTGTTACGAACGTTCTTTATCGTCAGTCATCCATAAATCTTGATCCTTTCAACATTTGCTCTCAGATCTCTGAATTTATTCAAGTCAAACTTGGTAGCAGTAACTCTTATCTTACCCTTAGAGGTGGTAGTCAAGGAATGCCAGTACCGAGAACATAAACAGCGAAGAATGGACTTGTCGAAAATGTGTTTCTCATCTCTGAGACTCTCACAGCTAGTCCACTAGTTTCATATCAACATACTATGGACATCGAAATATGAGGTTAAACCGTGAAAAAAAAGCTTCCCCTATTTGCCCCTTGAGAGTAAGGAAACTTTATGTTTTTAGGGAGAAAAAATATGTTTGGAACTTTTAACCCGTTGGCTACGGGAACCGGATATGTCCTATGTTAACTCTAAGGGATTTTCAGAATCTCGGAGCCAACGGGTTAATATCCAAAATCTGTGACAGTATCTGAAATACCGGTTTATTACCTCAGGCAGGCAAAGAAGTTGTGATTCAATTGAAATTCCTATTGAAAATGGAATAGATAAACCCTATGGTCCACATTCAGTGAAGGAATTTTGAATAAACTGGGCAGAACTCATTTATAAATCGGAGGGATGTAGAAGTCATCCAAAGGAGAATCTTCTGGGTTTTCTAAAATTTCGGTAAGATGAGCAAAAGGACAAATTTCGACTGCTTTAAACTTATTTGACTCTGTTATACACTGTAAAATGCGCGTTTAGTGATCGAACATAAGGGCTTAG
>JZLH01S0609933.1:2925-26127 GCA_001188425.1 Eucidaris tribuloides | reverse complement strand
CGTGTGTTGTGTGTGTGTGTGTGTGTATGTGTGTGTGTGTGTGTGTGTGTGTATCGTGTATGTGTGTGTATGTGTGTGTGCGTGTGCGTGTGTGTGTGCGTGTGTGTGTGTGTGTGTGTGTGTGTGTGCGTGCGTGTGTGTGTGTGTGTGTTGTGTGTGTGTGTGTGTGTGTGTGTGTGTGTGTGTGTGTGTGTGTGTTGTGTGTGTGTGTGTTGTGTGTGTGTGGTGTGTGTGTGTGTGTGTGTGTGTGTGTGTGTGTTTTTTATACTTGGTTTCACCGAATATATTGATAACAAACACTTTCCCGAAAACAAAACGCTTGGTTGCTATTCTAAACACGCCGAAACAGTGAAATAGATCAAGAGTGTAGATGTAACTTCCAGGAGTCATTAAAGTCATGCAATGTTCCTTGTAGTACTTATATTGCTTAACAACCCTGGTGTCTAATCTAACACCCTAGTTTTTGCTATACCCAAGATACAGACCTATATCATTTAAGACCGTGTAACCAGACTGACATTATTTAATGAGGGTAAATAATTCAACATCAGCGAGGAGATAACTGTAATGTAATGCCATTCAGTTGACTTTATACTTCATTGGTATAGAACAAAAATGTCAGTTTAGAAAAATGGCAGTGTTGTAGTACCGTACTCTGTACTCGTGCTCTAGTACTATAGTAACAATTTTTAGAGAGCTCTTATTTGGACTCGTAGTCGAATGTCCAAGTGCTCGTACTCGAGCTACAGCGCTTGTACTCGGCTACAAAATACTCGGACTCGACATCCAAGAATTGTACTCGAGCATCGAAGTATTCGGCCTAGTAGTTGTACTCGAAAAAAAGTACTCGACTACAACACTGGTAAATGGTGTGTTAAAGTTAACCCTATGGCTGATGTCAAATTGTTGATAGTATACATTCCCATGCTTAATATTCAAAAATCATACACTCTGTACTTTTATCAGGCTTCCAAATGTGTTACAACGGCAAAATTTCAGATACAGAATAGTCCTTAGTAACAATGTACTTACAGTAATAAGGAATTTCATAGAAATTTAAGACTTTTAATCATCTTTATAATGATTTTTAGCGCAGCTTTTATGTGACATTACGACGTTATTGCTCTAAACGAAGATTAAAGAAAACATTATTACAATTTTCAGGTGTATTTTACCAATGTGCAATAAAGAATTTAACATGACAGGCAAAGGGTTAAGTCAATTATACAATATTAACCCACATAGCAGAAATATTAGCTCCATTATTCCGATATTCTAGAACTCATGATGAATATATGAATACAAATTCAACACGATAATAGACAGAAGTAATCCCATAATTCCCGAATACCCCATTTCTTTTTTGCAAAAGGCAAAGGTCTTCTACGCATTAACATACTTTCACTAGAGCATGGATATGTTGTACTTATGTGCGGCTTGTGGAAATTTACATTTCCAATTAGTGCTACACATTACCGATATTCCCACATGAATTAAATGTAACAGTTTTAATGATGTTTTCTAAAAGACAAAGTTCGGCGTTTAATATCAGCGAGTGAAATTTAATCATTCACACCAGTAGAATGGCCGTGGTTCCAAAATGTACTTTCACTAAATGTGTCACGATTAGACGTAAAAATCCAAAATTTATTTCTGATTATACGAAGGAATATCAAGATCAGCACGGATATTGCAGTCTGCAAAAAAAAATCCTTACAGCCCAAGTATAGTTTTGGTAAATTGTAAAATATATATATATATATACCATTTCAATTATGTTTGTTTTTAGATAGACCTATATAATTCAGCAATGCCCTGAAACTTTCTCGCTCTGAAACTCTCCCTTTTTTGTCGTTTTTTAAAAGATATTAATCAAAATGTAAAATGTCGGGGGGGGTGACATTTCCCGCCTAATGAACATACTAATATATGTTCTTCGATAATTCAAACATCCACAATTTGACACTTTAATCATTTTCGGTGAGATTGTTTTCTGATGTCTGGAGTGACAATAGAATACTTTGTAAACAATTGACGAAAAAGATGTGATATCGACAAAATTATATCCTGTAAGATTTTGGAAATTTATTTGTGATTATGAGATACACAGCTATCGGTTGTCAAACAGTGCAAAGAATAATAATAATAATAATAATAATAATAAATAATAATAATAATAATAATAATAATAATAAATAATAATAATAATAATAATAATAAACATGACATTTTATAATGCGCTAAAATCCACTAAATGTAGGTGCTCATAGCGCAGTAACATATATTACAACCGGAGAACGTGACACCATTTACAAAAGAAATAGACGATATCACGGTTAAAATGCACAACAAAACAGATAATGCACCCAAATAATTAATTGGCTAATAACATAACTGGCATCATTCAAAACATCGATAAAACTCATGCAATTCATGTCGTATTTGTTGCAATTGGTTTCTGAAATTTTCAAAATGTAAGAGGTAAAACAAGACGCGATTTCACGGTAATTTATGAAATAAGCAAAATCAAATAATGTGTTCATATCTTATTCGGATACCAAAATATTTCTTTAAAAATTCAACATTCTGTGAGAAGTGTATAAACGTGGACGCAGTTTCTGCAAAAAGGCGGTAACGTAGCCGCTTGATAGGCGTTATGGTCATTTCTGATATTAATGCCAAAAGTTCAATTGGCAAATTGGAAACATTGTATTGTTCTATGTGAACCACCTGGTGGAGTGGCTTAGAGAAAATAAACATGACACGCTGGATAAAAGTGTACTTTTTCACCAGGCATTTGTATACCTGTAGGATCAAAATTAGGCTATGCTCCAAAAACTCTGATAACAGAAACAGTGAGTAATTTGGCGTTAATTTTTACATAATTTAAAAAAATCCACCTAAGTGGCAAAATGTCTGAATGCATAGACATTTCCTATGAATGCTCTCATTGGATTGGACAAATACCTATGCTACACTCTGCTAGTCTAAATAACTAGACACAGCTCATAGCTTTCTGGTGAGTGGGTTACAATATTGTGCATGATGTATGTAGTTTGTTTAGTGCTTCTAGGATACCCTACTCCTTGGACAAACATTCCCGGATAACCAACCCCACCCCACAATTAACTGCCTTCCACGACACTTACCCTCTAGGATCACCCCTGGGGCTAAATCACCCTCTGGGACTACCCCGGGGCAATTATCATCTAGGATGAATCCCCCACTTCACTTGTGCAACCTCATCATAGGGCATCCCCTCTTCCTCGATAACCATCCCCCAGACCAACTACCCCTAGGGTAACCACCCATGAGGACAACTACCCTCTTCCGGACAAGGTATATTTGTCACTAAGCTACCCAACTACCATAGTTTTCTACATTGAGTATCACTAAATGTCCATTTTTCTCCAAGAAACCCTATATGTTTGTCTCTGCGTATATCCAGACTGTCACGTTTTGGGCATATTTCCTGATGTAAAAGGAAGTGTTTTCACGCATAAAGACTGAAGAAAGTGATAATTATATTGTGTCCAAATAAATAAATAAATAAATAAATAAATAAATTAATAAATTAATAAATAAATTAATTAATAAATAAATAATAATTAATTAATTAATTAATAAATTAATAATTAATTAATTAACTTCCTTGCTACGAGATTCTGAAATCCCATGGTTCCCGGACACATCCGTTCCCGTAGCAACGGTTAATAAATAAATAAATAATAAATAAATAAGATGGGTCTCACAATGAAGGAAAGAATGTTGCTGATATCATAACAGTTACAATTATCATGTTGTCTTTATTCTCACTGGAGTTTTCTTAATTTTTACCTTAAGTGTTCATTTAATTTCCTGCGTTTATTATTTAAAAAGTTCCACTTTAAAGTCCAAGAATTATTCGTGTTACATTCATAATGGTCCCTATAGTAGAATTGTGTCTAATACTTCATAAGGCATGAGGCAATGAGTTTTTTTTCGGGAATGCTAGCAGTTTCTCTCTCACGATGTCCGCTCGACTCTCGTGAAGGCTGGCAGCTATACTTTGCAATCACCTGCACTTTAAACCGCAAGCCTATTTTCAGTTGCTTCATAAAATTTACGAGATAATGATGCTCGCTCTGCTTCGTAGAATTATAATCAAGATCGAACGTCTCCACAATATATAGCTTATGTTTCTCAGTTTGGGTTTGATATGCTGAACCCTAAATTACAAGAAGATGATCGAAATTAGGATTGGAAACAGTTGCCAACCAAAAACTCCATTCCAAACGCAAACAATCCAACACATTGAGGATGAAGGTTATATTTTCGATGCAATCTAGTCGGGGGATCGTTCCGTTAATGGCAGAAACTGATTTTCTATTCCCCATCTGATAACCTCGAATCAAATGTCACGCATTCGTGGGTTTTTCCTGTTCTTATCCTCTCATTTCGGAGTTCAACTTCACAGTGCGGCAGCAGGGTAAAATCTTGGGGGCTGGAGGGGGGGGGGGGCAGGCGAAAATCCGTGGCAATTTTGCAATAAGCAAGCCCAAAAAAATCTTGAGGTCCGGGTATCAACTGATTTAAATCGATGTAATAAGCAATAAAAAAAATCTTTCAGCATTAATATAGCAGCCGTTATATAACAGAATTAATTATTGCAAAACAAAAGCAAAGGAATGTATTCATTATAGGAAATAGTCACGGTTGAGAATGTGTTTTAATCTGGGGCGTACTTAGATTTGTGCGTTTTTTGTGCGTGTGTTTTTTATGTAAAGGCTCGTTTACACTATGTTCCCGTGTGCCTACGGCAGCCCCGTTTGCCGAAACGTAGTTAACGCGTGGATTTGGCATGTTTTTCTCCGTATTCAAGTTTATTAGGTCTTGCTAAAGAAGTTTTTTGCGATCTATCACGGTATCCGTGATGGGTCGTGGAAAGAAATAAGTTGCCGAGTCCCGGAGGCTCCATGTGTGTGTGTGTGTGTGTGTGTGTGTGTGTGTGTGTGTGTGTGTGTGTGTGTGTGTGTGTGTGTGTGTGTGTGTGTGTGTGTGTGTGTGTGTGTGTGTGTGTGTGTGTGTGTGTGTGTGTGTGTGTGTGTGTGTGTGTGTGTGTGTGTGTGTGTGTGTGTGTGTGTGTGTGTGTGTGTGTGTGTGTGTGTTTTATACTTGGTTTCACCGAATATTGATAACAAACACTTTCCCGAAAACAAAACCTTGGTTGCTATTCTAAACACGCCGAAACAGTGAAATAAATCAAGAGTGTTAGATGTAACTTCCAGGAGTCATTAAAGTCATGCAATGTTCCCTTGTAGTACTTATATTGCTTAACACCCTGGTGTCTAATCTAACACCCTAGTTTTTGCTATACCCAAGATACAGACCTATATCATTTAAACCGTGTAACCAGACTGACATTATTTAATGAGGGTAAATAATTCAACATCAGCAGGAGATACACTGTAATGTAATGCCATTCAGTTGACTTTATACTTCATTGGTATAGAACAAAATGTCAGTTTAGAAAATGGCAGTGTTGTAGTACCCGTACTCTGTACTCGTGCTCTAGTACTATAGTAACATTTTTAGAGAGCTCTTATTTGGACTCGTAGTCGAATGTCCAAGTGCTCGTACTCGAGCTACAGCGCTTGTACTCGGGCTACAAAATACTCGGAACTCGACATCCAAGAATTGTACTCGAGCATCGAAGTATTCGGCCTAGTAGTTGGTACTCGAAAAAAAAGTACTCGACTACAACACTGGTAAATGGTGTGTTAAAGTTAACCCTATGGCTGATGTCAAATTGTTGATAGTACATTCCCATGCTTAATATTCAAAATCATACACTCTGTACTTTTATCAGGCTTCCAAATGTGTTACAACGGCAAAATTTCAGATACAGAATAGTCCTTAGTAACAATGTACTTACAGTAATAAGGAATTTCATAGAAATTTAAGACTTTAATCATCTTTATAATGATTTTAGCATCTTTTATGTGACATTACGAACGTTATTGCTCTAAACGAAGATTAAAGAAAACATTATTACAATTTTCAGGTTTATTTTACCAATGTGCAAAAGAATTTAACATGACAGGCAAAGGGTTAAGTCAATTATACAATATTAACCCACATAGCAGAAATATTAGCTCCATTATTCCGATATCTAGAACTCATGATGAATATATGAATACAAATTCAACACGATAATAGACAGAAGTAATCCCATAATTCCCCAATACCCCATTTTTTTTGCAAAAGCAAAGGTCTTCTACCATTAACATACTTTCACTAGACATGGATATGTTGTACTTAATGTGCGGCTTGTGGTAAATTTACATTTCCAAATTAGTTCTACACATTACCGATATTCCCACATGAATTAAATGTAACAGTTTTAATGATGTTTTCTAAAAGACAAAGTTCGCGTTTAATATCAGCGAGTGAAATTTAATCATTCACCCAGTAGAATGGCCGTGGTTCCAAAATGTACTTTCACTAAATGTGTCACGATTAGACGTAAAAATCCAAATTTATTTCTGATTATACGAAGGAATATCAAGATCAGCACGGATATTGCAGTCTGCAAAAAAAATCCTTACAGCCCAAGTATAGTTTTGGTAAATTGTAATATATATATATATACATTTGCAATTATGTTTTGTTTTTAGATAGACCTATATAATTCAGCAATGCCCTGAAACTTTCTCGCTCTGAAACTCTCCCTTTTTTGTCGTTTTTTAAAAAGATATTAATCAAAATGTAAAATGTCGGGGGGGTGACATTTCCCCTAATGAACATACTAATATATGTTCTTCGATAATTCAAACATCACAATTTGACACTTTAATCAATTTTCGGTGAGATTGTTTTCTGATGTCTGGAGTGACAATAGAATACTTTGTAAACAATTGACGAAAAAGATGTGATATCGACAAAAATTATTCCTGTAAGATTTGGAAATTTATTTGTGATTATGAGATACACAGCTATCGGTTGTCAACAGTGACAAAGAAATAATAATAATAATAATAATAATAATAATAATAATAATAATAATAATAATAATAATAATAATAATAATAATAATAATAATAAAAATGACATTTTATAATGCGCTAAAATCCACCTAAATGTAGGTGCTCATAGCGCAGTAACATATTATTACACCGGAGAACGTGACACATTTACAAAAGAAATAGACGATAATCACGGTTAAAATGCACAACAAAACAGATAATGCACCAAATAATTAATTGCTAATAACATAACTGCATCATTCAAAACATCGATAAACTCATGCAATTCATGTCGTATTTGTTGCATTGGTTTCTGAAATTTTTCAAAATGTAAGAGGTAAACAAGACGCAATTTCACGGTAATTTATGAGTAACAAAATACAAAATAATGTGTTCATATCTTATTCGGATACCAAAATATTTCTTTAAAAATTCAACATTCTGTGAGAAGTGTATTAAACGTGGACCAGTTTCTGCAAAAAGGCGGTAACGGTAGCCGCTTGGTATAGCGTTATGGTCATTCTGATATTAATCCAAAAGTTCAATTGCAAATTGGAAACATTGTATTGTTCTATGTGAACCACCTGGTGGAGTGGCTTAGAGAAAATATCATGACACGCTGGATAAAAGTGTACTTTTTTCACCAGGCATTTGTATACCTGTAGGATCAAAATTAGGCTATGCTCCAAAAACTCTGATAACAGAAACAGTGAGTAATTGGCGTTAATTTACATAATTTAAAAAAATCCCACCTAAGTGGCAAAATGTCTGAATCATAGACATTTCCTATGAATGCTCTCATTGGATTGGACAAATACCTATGCTACACTCTGCTAGTCTAAATAACTAGACACAGCTCATAGCTTTCTGGGTGAGTGGGTTACAATATTGTGCATGATGTATGTAGGTTTGTTTAGTGCTTCTAGGATACCTACTCCTTGGACAAACATTCCCCGGATAACCAACCCCACCCCAATTAACTGCCTTCTACGACACTTACCCTCTAGGACTACCCCTGGGGCAAATCACCCTCTGGGACTACCCCGGGGCAATTATCATCTAGGATGAATCCCCCACCTTCACTTGTGCAACCTCCATATAGGGCATCCCCCTCCTCCTCGGATAACCATCCCCCAGACCAACTACCCCTAGGGTAACCACCCATGAGGACAACTACCCTCTTCCGGACAAGGTATATTTGTCACTAAGCTACCCAACTACCATAGTTTTCTACATTGAGTATCACTAAATGTCCATTTTCTCCAAAGAAACCCTATATGTTTGTCTCTGCGTATATCCAGACTGTCACGTTTTGCATATTTCCTGATGTAAAAGAAGTGTTTTCACGCATAAAGACTGAAGAAAGTGATAATTATATTGTGTCCAAATAAATAAATAAATAAATAAATAAATAAATAAATAAATAAATTAATTAATTAATTAATTAATTAATTAATAAATAAATGGGGTGCTCACAATGAAGGAAAGAATGTTGCTGATATCATAACAATTACAATTATCATTTGTCTTTATTCTCACTGGAGTTTTCTTAAATTTTTACTTAAAGTGTTCATTTAATTTCCTGCGTTTATTATTTATAAAAAGTTCCACTTTAAAGTCAAGAATTATTCGTGTTATCATTCATAATGGTCCCTATGGTAGAATTGTGTCTAATACTTCATAAGGCATGAGGCAATGAGTTTTTTTTCGCGGAATGCTAGCAGTTTCTCTCACGGATGTCCGCTCGACTTCTCGTGAAAGACTGCAGCTATACTTTGCAATCACCTGCACTTTGAACCAAGCCTATTTTCAGTTGCTTCATAAAATTTACGAGATAATGATGCTTCGCTCTGCTTCGTAGAATATAATCAAGATCGAACGTCTCCACAATATATAGCTTATGTTCTCAGTTTGGGTTTGATATCTGAACCCTAAATTACAAGAAGATGATCGAAATTAGATTGGAAACAGTTGCCAACCAAAAACTCATTCCAAAACGCAAACAATCCAACACATTGAGGATGAAGGTTTATATATTTACGATGAATCTAGTCGGGGGATCGTTCGTTAATGGCAGAAACTGATTTCTCTATTCCCCATCTGATAACCTCGAATCAAATGTCACGCATTCGTGGGTTTTTCCTGGTTCTTATCCTCTCATTTCGGAGGTCAACTTCACAGTGGCGGCAGCAGGGTAAAATCTTGGGGGCTGAGGGGGGGGGGGGGCAGGCGAAAATCCGTGGCAATTTTGCAATAAGCAAGCCCAAAAAAATCTTGAGGTCCGGGTATCACTGATTTAAATCGATGTAATAAGCAATAAAAAAAATCTTTCAGCATTAATAAGCAGCGTTATATAACAGAATTAATTATTGCAAAACAAAAGCCAAAGGAATGTATTCATTATAGGAAATAGTCACCGGTTGAGAATGTGTTTTAATCTGGGGCGTACTTAGATTTGTGCGTTTTTTGTGCGTGTGTTTTTTATGTAAAGGCTCGTTTACACTATGTTCCCGGTGGCCACGGCAGCCCCGTTTGCCCGAAACGTAGTTAACCGTGGGATTTGGCCATGTTTTTTCTCCGTATTCAAGTTTTATTAGGTCTTGCTAAGAAGTTTTCTTGCGATCTATCACGGTATCCGTGATGGGTCGTGGAAAGAAATAAGTTGCCGAGTCCCGGAGGCTCGAAGGCTTACTACGTTCGGCCCGCGGTCTACCACGGATGCCAGTACGTTCCCTTCCGACCCGTCACCTTCTGTTGGGGTCCCTTACATTTTCTACGTTCTGATCAAGGTCTGACACGTTTTTAACGCTCTCTAACGCTTCTACGGATGAAACGTGAACGCTGGGTAGCTTTGGAGCACGTTTTTGCCCACGGTAAAGAAAGCTTCCCGAGCATGCAGAAGTGTGTATTAACGAAATAGTACAAGTGAAAATTATTTTGTTATATAAAATCATATACAACCTTGTTATGTTTGGTATTTTGACAAAGCTAAAAGACTATAATTTCAATAAAAATTTATTTCATTTCATGTGGTTTTGTCTAACCAAATAATGCAAAATCGCTATTGTACCACTGTACGCGTATGTAAATTTTTAAAAATAAACCAATAGATAACGTGCAATCATGAAATGCTTCAGTGATCATCACAAACATAATTTGAAGCATTTAGAAGTTATATTGTTCTATATAATTTACATCGAAAAAAGGGAAAATTTGCAAATTAACAAAGGACACGAATTGAAATACAATGCACGTGGTTCAACATGGAAAGAGTGTTAATGTAAGTCAATGGTCCCTACAACAGAAGCCTTAGTTGTTGATAGCCTTTCAACATCAAGAAATAAAATAAGTATAACATATTTTATCAAGAGTGAATGTTTATGTGAGTTCACTCATTATTTTTTTTTCTTACTTTAATCTGTTAGGCCTAAATTGTTTTGATTATTATTTTTTCATTATGATTAACACATTCTGTTTCAAAGGTCAAATGCTGATTTTGACCATTAATTCAAAAAGTGGTACAAATGCGAGTTTGACCAACTGAAAAAGAGGTTTTCATAACTCTTGATTAACAAAAGTAAATTAGATGAAATAGAGTGAGAAAGACTGGTTATTCTACTTAAATGTGATACCATATATAGCACAAACTTTCTGAGAAAGTTTAGACCAAAAATATTTTTTTTTTTTCATTTTTGGCATACGGTACAGCAAAATATATACTCTGCCATAATTATAATTGACAATGGCACCCTCCTGCCAAACTTAATAGAGGTATATTTCGAGCTTCAGGGAGATCCGTGTAGTCTCCCCTCCTGCCGGGCCGGCCAGTTTTATACTCCCTCCCATACAGCCTTCGCCGTATCAGACCGTATTACATCGCAACGCACCGTATTCTTTTAGGCCCCAAAACCGTCACTTGCCTGGACGTACCGTAACTGAACGCGACAAAATGGCTACCATGCACCTTTGATTACTGTCAGAACCGTGACAAAACGCGGCAGAGCGTGACAAAACTTGAAATGATCGTGAACTGCAGGGAAATACACATGCTTCCAGTCCCGCTACGGACAGCGCTTATTACGTACTGTCACTATCTATTGCGTTTAACTCGTTTTACTACGGGCTACCAGGTTTCCCATCGGCACCGTGACTACCGTGGCAAATTTTTTGACAGTTAAAAAATCTGGCCCGGCATCTACGGTACTCACGGACTGTCACGTTTGCCCAGCCCGTTCTATCGAGTGGTTTCACGTCTATCCCGTTTTGTCCACGGTGGCCTGAAACGTGGTTGCCGTGGCCACCGGGAACATAGTGTAAACGCGGCATAAACCACCAGTATTAATGATGTGCTACGGTTATATGAGGTTCTTAGTTGTGTGTTTTTTGTGAATTTTATTTGATGATGATGATGATGATGATGATGATGATGATGATGATGATGATGATGATGATGATGATGATGATGATGATGATGATGATGATTACTGCTTTGTCATCATTTCGGATGATTCATATTTGAATATTGTTCTTGTAAGTTGTGAAAAACTTATGAAACTTAAAAAAAAACACAGGAGATGCCACTCCACCCACCTCCCCCTGTGGCGCTGCCTCTGCAAGTTCATGACAAATGCTACCACGATGCGACATGACAGACTGGCGTTGCGGGTTATCAATTCCTTGTGAAGAGAAGTGAACGTATTGGTGAGGAATTTAGATGAAATTGACATGCAGGAATGCTTCCATTTTGGGACGAGAACCCAAAAAGTTCATAACTTCTCTTTTTCACATTTCTATCTTTCTACTCCCTGGAAACGGATTTCAAGATTCCAAATTGGCTGATTACTGATTTGGAAGGTTGTGCGCGAACTTTCATTTTAGACGCTACCGATGTTGATGAGAAAAAATAGTGTACATGTTAATCTTATTGATAATTATTTAATTCCAATCAAAAGAAATATATACTAATATTATCTTTTTACAGAGGGTATGTGTTTCTAATATGGTACTGAGATGAAACTTATCTGTATGTATATAATTTATATTCTGCCCCATCCCAAGTGTGAAGTTCTGCGGGGAATTGAGGTATTAGTTAGGGTTTATTAACGATTTGAGTAGATGAAATAAACATGCAGCAAGGTTAGCTGACTGGAGGACAGTATTAACTATACCGAATTTTACTTTACTTTTTATTTATTCATTTATTTTGGCAAGAAACTTGCTTCAACCCGGGAATGTTTTTCCGCATGTCCGTGCACATAAAAAGAAACATAAAACCATTTATGAAATATATTCATAACTACGATAATTACATTATTAAACAGGACAATTGATACAAAATAAAAAGAAACAAAACAAAAAATAGATAAACATGTACATGCTTTTCAGTTAGATTGATAAAAATATCTAAGGAGTAGTTTTTTTATGGAGGGAAGACAGGGGCAGGACATTTACTGTTCTGATAGAAATTAAGGGAAATTACGGATTTGTTTTTGTCTATGTTGTAGATATATATACGCAACTTATATCTGACTACTGAAAAGCTAATCTTCCCAGACACAATTCAGATGTGAAAAGCTCTCACAACTTAAGACACTATATAAAATTGCATTCCTAGGTACAGATGTAATTTTTATGAGGCTGTCGTGTTAGTTGCATTATTTTCCCACATAATAACATTAGGTGTTAAATGTATCAATCCCTTGTCAGTGAATGGTAATATTTACTCTGCATTATTTAGACTATTTCCACTCGTTATATTCAAAGTTCCCTACGCCTCAACTATACACAGTAAACAGGCGCCCAATTTCCATGACATTTTAGAGTCCGCCCAGTGCATGCACACAGCGACAAAGTAGTAGTAGTAGTAGTAGTAGTAGTAGTAGTAGTAGTAGTAGTAGTAGTAGTAGTAGTAGTAGTAGTAGTAGTATTGTTATTATTTTATCATCATCATTATTATTTGGTTGCACTCAATATGGTACACAATGTTACTACCTAACTTCAACAATTCGTCCACCCGCAGAATAGTTAACTTCTTTCTCGTAGAAATCTTTTCTCACATTTGCTGTTTAATCATTTTTACGGTACAATGAACTTGTAACTTGCTGTTTAAGTAACCTCTTTCTCGTTGAAACATTATTGCTTTAAAATGGTAGAACCGTAATGTCCGCACACCATGCTAGAGACGATCTTTCCGTAGGGTTGAGGCAAAACTTCAAAGTAATACTTTAGATACGAAACGTCGTTGAATATTTATGGAAAATGCCTACACTAAGTTGATGAATTACAATGACAAATCACACTCTTTTAAATATCTAATGTCTGGCGAGTTGAAGAAATATCATAATTCATCTTTTTCTATTTGATTCTTTATAAACATTACACAATCCCACGTAATCTAAGTGGAAATGACGAGAATACTTTCTTACCGGCGTTTGTGAAAAACTCCGGACCGCGTATACGAGTAATTGGAGAAATGATGCAAAATAGGACTGCAATAACACAACAAATCAACACAGAATGAGAGAAAAAAAAACAGTGCTAGAAACAAGATGAATGTTTATTTATTTTCAAATTCTCGCAGTCTTATTGGAATATCGTATGTCAGCCACCGTCCAAACCATCAGCTTTGCACCGACACGGCTGCAGGCCAATATCACACATACTGGAGCTATTTTTAGTGTCCTTCGCCAAACTGGTGTTAGATTAGTCACAGAAATCTCATTTTTGTAGTGTCATCTATCGCTTCGAGGTGTTGCAAGGAAAATGTCACCTACTCAAATTTGTTTTGCCCTGTTCTAACCACGGGTTATTCAAATTTTTGCGTCGCTACAGACCTAAATCGAACCAAAGTCACACGATTTTATTCCTCTAGATTTGCTGGATACTACTCAATTCCAGGGGCGGCGCCAAGGGGGAGGAGGTGGGGAAGGGGGGCAGGGTGCAGCTGCCCCTATTTTTTAAAAGTAACAAAATCAGGGGGTAGTTTATTTTTTCTACCGTTTGCCCCCCCCCCCGCCCTCCGAAATTTGTGGCTCTGTTGGCCTTCGGCTCGCTGAAACTGTACCGGGCGGACCTGATGAGGCTATCTTTCCTCGTATTCCTTTTCTTCCTTCTTCTTTCTTTCTTCTTCTTCTTCTTCCTCTTCTTCTTCTTCTCTTCTTCTTCTCTTCCTTCTTCTTCTTCTTCACTTTCTACTTCTTCTTCTTCTTCTTCTTCTTCTTCTTCTTCTTCTTCTCTCTTCTTTTTTTTTCTTCTCTTACTTCTTTCTTTTTCCTTTCTTCTTCCTACTACTTCTTCTACTTCTTCTCCTCTTCTCTCCTCCTTCTCCTCCCTCTTCTTCTTCTTCTTTTTCTCCTGCTTCTTCTCCTCCTCCTCACTCTTCTTCTTCTTCTTCTTCTCTTCTGTCTTCTCTCTTCTTCTCGTCTTCTTTCTTCATTCTTCTTTTTCTGTCGTGGTCTGGCCCTCTTCTTCTTCTTCCAGGTTGATCTTGTTCTTCTTGTGTGTATGTAATTCACTGAATGAGATAATGTTTTAATATTTAACGAAATGCTGATTATTGTTTGAACAATCTTCATTAGTTCTACATCTAACTGTATTGACGCTACCGATAACTAAATATTATTCATATAGCTGTTGATACGATGATTTCAGATATGTTCTTCCTCCACTACTTTTATTGACAATCATCATCGCATCACACTTCTTCTTCTTCTTCTTTTTCTTTCTTCGTCTATTTTTTACAACTCGCGATTCATACCAGAATGATTTTTCGTTCTTCTTGCCTGATGCTGAAAAATTACATCTCGAAATGATAGCTTAAAACACAATATCATTGATTATTTACACAACATTCATTATTTCATAAATACTATTATAATTATTACTTCATATACTGCGCAGCAACATGACTACGATGACTTCACCAACGTCTATCCTTCTTTTCTTCTATTTCTTCTTCTACTTCTTCTTCTTCTTCCTTCTTCTTCTTCTTACTTCTTCTGTCTTTTCTCTCTCCCCTTCCCTTTTTTTCTGCTCCTCCTCCTCCTCCTTCTTTCTTACTTCTTCTTCTTCTTCTTCTTCTTTTCTTCATTCTTCTTCTTCTTTCTCTTCTTCGTCTTTCGTTCTGTTCGTCATTGTCGCTCGTTTGTTCAGTGGTTGTAAACGAGGATATGATTTGGCCGTGAAATTGGTTTCCGGTGGTTCTGAGAAGCTGTTTTTTGCCTTGTCGCGTTGCTGTCAGTGGCCGTGAAGGGATATAATTTGGCTGTGAAATTCCCATCACCCCCCTAATATTTTACCATGGCGCCGCCCCTACTCAATTCCAATATCATCAGGTGAGAGATGCAGGAGGGCTACAAACTGTAAGAAGCAAATCACAAGTGTAACGATTGAGGAAATAACACTTTCAGGTTCGTAAAGCCCTCGAGCTAGGAGTTCACAGGGTTATTATATCCAGCTCTCCCTGCTTTTTTGTAATCAATAACAAAATGACCCATTTCCTTTTCATTTCGTTACTATAGGCCCCTCTCTCTCTCTTCGTTGTCCTGCCAAAAAACAGAATATCAAAACCAAATAAAATATACAATGTGGGCCTATCTGGGGTTTTTTACGTGAAAGTAAAACTACAGAATTATACTTTATTACTTTTAATCTTCTAAAAAAAGCACAGTCGCAGGCGAAAGATGACAATAAATTCCGTTATAGTTAGGTGGGGAGGGATATTACAGCCAGGGGCGGTTATTCTATGTAACAAGGAAGGGGGGGGGCACCGAAAGCAAAATATTTATACTCTTCCACTGGGAAAAATGTGTCCCGAAGATAGTCATGTTTATATGTATACCACTAATTTGAAATTGACTAACCTACTTCGCATTAATTATGCAAAACTAAGGAAAATTATAAGAATGAAGTGCTGTAATAAAATATTTTAGCAAATAAAAGTTTTCAGGAACATGATTATGCACTCAATCTAGAGGTAGTGTAAGACGTCAGTTTGCTCCATTATATCTCATTGAATTGTTAACACCGTATAAACCAGAAAGAATGCTTCGTTCAAGTAAGAAGTCGTTATTACAGGTCCCACACACTGTGACAAAGTCATATGGGGAAAGATCATTTTCATATGCTGCCACTGTTTTATGAAATAATCTGTCAGAATATCTTAGTAATATAGAAACATTCGAAAAGTTTAGAAATAGTTTGAAAACACATTTATTTAGCATTTTGTAACATTTCACAATTACGAACCCAGTGCATCATCTCCACATCTATATATCTGTTCTAAAAAGCGTTTAGAGACATGCAATTTTGCCTATGTGTTATGCGCTATACAAAAATGATTCATTGTTGTTATTATTATTATTATTTTGTTTGAAAACATCACGAAAAGTGGGAAAGTGTGAATTTGAAATCCCCTCTCCCCGCATTAACAAAGTTTAATCATTTATTTCTATCACATTTACCTTTTAAACCCCGGGGGGGTCGCGTTCTCCCACAGTCGGCCTGCGTGACACACGCCGCGTCCAGAAAAAGCGTCGTAAAGGGTCCCTTTTCCAGCCTTCGACGTCGTCGAACGTCTTTGGAAAAAGGGTAGCTTTTTTCAACTCAAATCAACTAGCAATGCGCCGCTTAGGGTAGCCTTTTCTCACATGTCATGCCATTTAGGGTTACTAATTTTGGTTTGTAGATTACGCCATTTAGGGGTGCAAATCTTGAGTACATCTATTAACATCTCCAAAAATGAACGTTTTTTTTTAAATAAGGAAAATTATAAATGAATTATGATTGAACTTTTTGCGGGTTCTGCAATGTACAACAATGTTTTAAAATGAGAAAGACAGTTGGCGTAGGGTATTAAAGTAGTTGATTTCACTGTTTACGCCACTTAGGGTGTTAAATTAGTGGATTTCTGTTCACGCCAACTTAGGGTATCAGAATGAGTGGATTTCATTGGAGTCAGCGCCGTTTAGGGTTAAGCTTTTCTCATGCCCTTACGCCATTTAGGGCTCACAAATTTGGTAATGTAGGTCTACGCCGTTAGAGGTGGCATTTCTGAGTTGTTGACACGTCGGTGGGATACAGGCCGCTCTGGAGAGCGACCCCCCCCCGCCCGGGTTTTAAACAGGCTTCAGCAGATACAAAATATATCAAAAATGCTAACAAAAATAGAAAATAAAATATAAAGCGTTAAAAATTTTTTTCGGGGGGGGAAACGATCCCTCAGGAAAAAAGGGGGAACGATCGCTCAGGAAAAAAATGGGGGACACACCCCGTTCCCCTCACCCGGGATCGCCGCCTATAATTACAGCTAGAGGTGTAGGTCCACGTGCACAAGAAAGGTGTGCATGTTACAGTACACGGCTGATTTTGTCCGCCGCCTATGCAGTGCGCAACATAATCATGAGGAAATTTGACGTTGACAGGTGATATGGCAAAGTTTGCGAACAGCGAAGGACACTGAGGTTAACCGATTAACAAATTTTAACTTCTCCCGCCTCAATGAATCTAGGTCATATACGTTGACAGTTCATCAACGGTTTAATTTGACTCTTTTCATAAATGGCTACACGATCGGAGATGAAAATACGCCATTTTTTGACGGGCTCGTGTACACGAACGCACACAAAAAAGAAAACCTTGGCCGTACGGTTATTGGTGGTGTTTTCAGTCAACATTACCAGACATCTGTATAAATATGATCGAATCGGTCGGGACGGGCTGTGATCGATCGGGTCTCGCGGGAAAGCGATTGAGCGGGAAACTGCGAGAGCGGAGGAGAGCGAAGTAGGTTGTCTGCTCACGTCTGTGTTTGGACGTGCGTTCTTGAGAGAGGCAAACCCGAGATCGGATCGCATGAGCGGGAATTGAAACCAATTCCCGAATCGCATTCTTATGAGGGAGGCAATCACAACGTGGTACACTGTACTCGCATTAGCCTATACAAAATCTTGATTAATCTTATTTAGGAAGCAAAAATTGCAACAGCCATCAACAAGTAGGCCTAATGTATAAAATCATACACCAGCGTTACGATAGCGCATTTACAAATTAACGATATTGGTATCGACGTAAAAACAAAACAAGCAAATAATAATAATAGTAATAATAATAATAATAATAATAATAATAATAATAATAATAATAATAATAATAATAATAATAATAATAATAAATACATCTAAGCGTTTCAAAATCAGAAATGTTTGTATAAGTATTCTTCACTGGCTATCTTTCCAATAATTGGACGTAAGTGTGTAATGTGCTGGAAACCCTAAAACAATTTCTTGGAGTTACGTTAGAAATAGTCATGCTTAAGTTTAAATACGCTGAAATGCTGATTATGTCAGGAGACGCATTGCACAATCTGTACCAGAAGAGCATCATAAATGATTATGTTTCACTGTTTTATTCCGTCCCCCTTTGATGAAATCTGATTTCGCTTCATGAAAAGTTTCCATGTATCTTTTTCAAGCTGCTTTGAAATAGTCTCTCTTGTGTGCGGTCCAAACAGGTTCGTTTTACAATTTTTCGTGAATATCACCAGCTCCATACAGGCAAGAAAAACTAATTGATTCTCCTGTAAAATTCAGTTTTATGAGATCTGCCTAAGCATTAGCTATTTCAATACCACAAAGCACTCTTTCATATCTACGCTATATACGCAAAACAGTTGAAAAAGGCTAATTCCGTTCTAGACCAAGAAATGACCACGCACCTTTTCAAAGTGGCATGTTCAAAAACATGAAACGACGTAATTCGCAACCGCACCACCCACTTCGCGAATGAATTCCAAGCCACTTGGCCGATTAAATCGATCTAAACTGACGGGTGCAAGTTAGCATCAATTAAATTCAAATGTGCATTTCACCGGTCAAGAAACACTTGAGTAGTAAACGTGCATATAGGCCTAATAGCTTAATAATGTTAACCATGGTAACCGTACTTTGTTCCCGCTTCAACTTCCCGCCAACATAAGCTGGACATGACATGGTTGATAGCAATTACCTACGATCCAAATTGAGAATTATCAATCATTTTGCAAGAATTGTTGCATAATGCAAAGCAATGCAAAGTACATAGCTAATTTGGATTTCATTTTTAAAACTTAAGGCGATGAACACGAACGCGCCAAGCAATTTGATGTTATGTTCTTAAAGCCACAGGCGAACATTGACCACAGTTAAAAAACTGTGAGCTACATAATCTTCCATGCTCTAAGTGTCTTTGATAAGGTCTAAAAAATGAAGCCCTGAATAATTGTATTTCAAAATGACTCAAATTCACCGGATTCACCTGCCCATTTCCTCCCATAGATTTACTCTGTGCAGATCTAGGCTATTTTATCTTCCACCGGAGTGCAAATTGTTTTCTCAAGCACATCCTGCCAGTGGCAGAATAACTTTCCAAGCTTTTGTATTCTAGGGTGTTTATTGACCAGTTGAATACTACTATGTAGCTCACATATCACAGTGTGACAATTTTTTAAACTGAAGCTCCACAATGTTAGCCTGTGCGTAGCCAAATAAGTCTTTCATTGCCCATCTGAAAGTGGTGGGTCGCATCTGGTGGGTCACATGTCGTGGGTGGAGTACATTACTCTCACGTGATGCCAAACTTCTCATTGAAGGAAGAGATGATCTTTATCTCCCCTCTCTTCTTCTTCCTCCTCATTCTCCTCCTCCTGTTCATCTTTCTTCTTGTTCTTTTTCATCCTCTTTCTCGTATTCTTCGGCGTCGTCTTCTCTACTTCTTCTTCTTCTTCTTCTTCTTCTTCTTCTTCTTCTTCTTCTTCTTCTTCTTTCATCATCATCATCTTCTTCTTCTTCTGCTTCTTCAGTTGTGTGATCATACTACAATTCGTGATTCTAGCTGTCAGATTTGACTTTTCTCGTCTTCAGCTGATGTGAAATTACTCGAAGTGAATAATACTTAAAACACAATATGTCATTGTTATTTAACAATCAGTCATTATTTTATTTCTAAGATTTATAATTATTATTCATATGCTGCAGCAACTGATACGATAATTTCAGCAATGTTATCTCCTCCTGCTCCTTCTTCTTCTTCTTCTTCTTAGTGGCGGTCAGTGGGGGTAGGGGGTGTCATCCTGCCCCTGGTGAGAGAAAGAACAATTTAATTGCATAATATATTTAAATGATTTTTCTCTCAACGAATTAAAACATAAACCATGTTTACAATAACTGCAAACCCAGGCTGCATGGGAGAAATCGTCTTGGATTTATTTAGCCGAGGAGATAAATAAATGGTTATGCCACTGATTAAAAGATGACCGCGTATAAAGCTGTACAAACCATGCAAGTTTGCATGTCACGGCAAGTTTTTATCTTACAGTGGAAGACGTTACGTGAAATCTTCACAGCATTTTGTACTTGATTCTAAAATCCCTTTCGCTCAAATTGAAGACAGCTTCACATCCTGCTTTCCTTTTAATTAGATTAGTTTCGAAATATTATATTTTCCACATTTGCACTATATTGATTGTTTAACATAATATATGTGTTGAAATAAACTTGATCCAACTCAAAGATCTATTTCACCAGCTCACCAGCCTGTATAGATCGATGTTTATACGCCTTGGTCAGTAAATTATTACACACCACCCATTGCTCAAGCCAAAGAAAATGATTTCAATATTCACCCATGTACTGTCATATATCGATTTACATGTGTGGAGTCCCATGTCCGTAACACCATGACCGACCGAGTAGCTAAGTAGCCAAACTGCCCAGCCCGCCCCGGGGGATATGCAGTACATGCAGGACGCACTTCAATTTCAGCTGAATTGAGCCACGGCTGTAAGATGGTAAAACGATCTATCTTGAAGATAGCCGTTTTGAGAAAAATGACTTCATATTTCAAATGTTGTTCTACAATTCACATAATTGTGGACTACTCTGCCAAAACTGGGGCGTTAAATTTAACACCCATTTGCGGTGTACATCTCTTTCGGGGTTGTTTCACAATCAGGGTACATCAAGTAGTCTCACAGGGGGTCAAAAATCAACTTTCTTTTTTCCTTCATTTTTTTTTATTTTGTGTAGCAAATAGGTCATTACATAAAAACTGTTAAATTTGGAGGCGTCAAGTTCCCCCAATTTTTTTTCAGCCTTCGCATGTTATTAATAAAGGTGATGTGGGTATATTAAGCTTTGTGTACTGAATTACAAAGAGGTGTTACAGCAGTCCTGGTTTATTCACAGATAGACATAGTAAGTGTGCTTTTGTATATCAAATATCCATACCCTGAAATAAGTTTTAGTCGGGATATGTGATGTCAAAAAAAATGAGTCAGAAAGGCTGTTTTTCGGAGAGGACACTTTTGACGGAATTCCAACTAGCGACTTTGTAATGTTTACTAACTGAAAACTTCAGGAGTATGGACAAAGTGAATGTTACAGGTTTGAAAGATATAGATGACTTGTTTTTTTATGACAACAAAATGCTGTCCATGGGAATGCTTAGCTATGACAAATTTACGTCAAATTCGGAGGGGACAATAATTTATTAACATGTCACCATCTCACGTGGGTTTGGAACTTGAATAAGCTAGATTCAGTTTTTATTTTACAGGTCTCCCTGATCTGTAATTGCCATTGGCGTCATTAATGATAATGTTCATAAATTCATAAAGATCAGATGAGACTGTGAAATTGTTCAAATTTGACACAAACATACACAATTTGTACGTAAGTTGTCCATTTCAAACAGTTTCTTCGCTGCTGTAGACAGACTGTGCAGTGGCCAATTGCTGGGTATGAAAGTTTACAACAAGAAGTGAATTCATTTTTTGTAGTGAAGACGTATAATGTTTTTTGGCAATATGTACCCTGATTGTGAAACAACCCTTCGATAAAATCTCAAATATTTGAAAAATGAAGGTAACATTTCTAAGCACCATGATTTTCAAGATAGACCGTTTTACAGTCATTACTCCCGCAATAAACCACATGACTATCATGGGCTAACTCGAAGATAGACCATTTTGCCATCCTATACACTAGCGCACCTATGGGGGGGGGGTAAGGGGAGCAGAGTGCCCGCCCCTCCCCCACCTGGAGAAGCAGAAGGGCCTTTTTTGTTGTTGTTGTTGTCAACTAATCTAGGAGGGGAATCATGTACTTAAAGGACCCCCTGCAGAAAAATGTGACCCAAGAAATTTGAGGCCCCCCCAAAGAAAATTGAGTCACTATCCTTCCCCCCCCCCTCCGCTCATCAGCTTTTTCTGGACTTGCGGCACTTTTGGAGTCTGGCAGCGGACCACTGCAAAAAAAAGGGGGGGTTGGTACGCCACTGACTCTATAGCATAAATGACAACGGGCTAATTTCAAGATAAACCGTTCTTCTATATGCCATGACTGAAGAAGAAGAAAAAAAAAAGGACCAAGATAGCGGAAATAATCTCCAAAATGAAGCATAATGGACAATTCTCGATGGTATCATACTATTATCCAAGAAGTGCATTTATCTCAAAAAGTCAAATTTTCGAGTTAGACTGTTCCACCACCACAGGGCCGGCCATACTTCAGCCATCATTCAGTTATACTGACTGAGATGCGACCGGATTTTTTTTTCTCGTCAGCCTCCGTTTTAACAGGATCCCATGTAATATTCACAAAATAACGACTGCATTCTAAAGTAGCTTCCACGGGGAAATGCATACCTCGCAGGGATATAACACACTATATTGTTGTCCAATAAATTATTTGTGCAGAAATATGAGAATACGAGTGTTTACAGCGAGCGGCGCTTGCTGGCTCGGGCTGTCAACAGGCGGCGGGTACACTGAAATCTTGACCAACACTTCAAGTGTTATTTTTGTAATAATGCTGCGTTTTAAAGGGACTATTCTCGCACAAACTTCAAGACAATAATTCTGCCTTGCTTTAGCGAAACGAAGCAAATGACTAAAGTGTCATTTCTCAGTAGTGAGCAATTTGTGTGTCCGTCATTTACCTTGGTATCAATACAATTTCAGACGATTTAAATTTCAATAAATTGATAATTTTCTGCAAATTTTGCATGAAGATCCAGCATGCGTAGCATGTTGTAAAACACACACACACACACACACACACACACACACACACACACACACACACACACACACACACACACACACACACACACACACACACACACACACACACACACACACACACACACACACACACACACACAC
>JZLH01S0609925.1:38323-53458 GCA_001188425.1 Eucidaris tribuloides | reverse complement strand
ATATCACTATTGCCACAAACAACATTCCATGTTTAGGCATATTTACTTTGTGAATACAGTCCATATGCTTAATATATCCAAATTCAGCTTCACAATTTTTTAAATGAAACCGAGATCAAAAATAGATTATTTTTATAATCCACTTCACTTTTTCCAATCGCTAGTAGAGATACAGTCAAATGTGGCCACTAAAATGATTCCCTTAGAGAGAAACATGTGTTTATTAATCCATCTATCTGTCTATAAAGCCACATTTCTCATTTCCAACACAGGTTTCACAATATTTTACTTACCATATCCTCATGTTGCCCTTGAAATCTCCTGTAGCCAGATTCCTGGATTTTAAACTAGCAGCTCCAAAAGTACCACATTTAAAGGCTTCCTGCTTCTCCACCTACAATACAAACATTAGATCTTTGTAATAACTGAATTTAAACACTGGCAAATTATTTTTGTAGCCCACAAAAGTTAGTAATCAAGTTTATACATGTAAATACACAAAAATTGAAAACGCTTATACCTGATCACTGCCCCCCCCCCAATTTTCCTCCCCTGCATCCAACAGACTTAGAGGATGGGGGAGGAGGGGGAGGTAGGACATAGCCTCCCTACATCTAAGTTGTAAAATTTTAATCCACTTCTTTTTGATTTCTACAAAGTTTGATAGAATTCTATCCTCCAGTCTTGGGAGATGAAATATGACAAAATCATTCACAAGGGGTAAGAAAATGTCTCTCCCTGAAATCTTTCATCAAATCAAAACTCAAAAGGCCCAAGAAAAAAAATAGATTAAATCAAGTGAAAAAACTACTACTACTATTAAACAATAATAGTAATAAACCCTAAACAACTGTAATAATAAAAATAATAATTTAATAATTATAATTTATAATAGATCCAAAATTTAAAATTATAATCCAAACTTTAAAAAAAAAAAGTCTGCAGTAGTTTACTAGCAAATCCATGACTAAACCAACCACATATGCACACTAGTATTATGTGAACATTTTTTATTTGATGCAGAACAGCTATAGATCTACAGTAATTATCGCCACTGATACATCCGGCTTGTAAACTACTGAAAATTTTTAGAGACTAGATATCGTATGAATTTTAAAATTTGCATGTCTCACCAAGCCAAGGTCTTGAATATTAAAGCGAAAACCTGTCCAACGACAATGCTTTGATTTTGCTGTCTAATCTAAACATGCATTCCGAAGACATCTCATCTTCAACAGATTAACTTTAAACAAAAGTACAACAGCACGTCTCCTTACGTCTCCTTAGACAGTAGGGGCGCACGCTCAACTTGGGGGATTTTCTCCCAAATGGAACAGCACGTCTCCTTAGACAGTAGGGGCGCACGCTCAACTTGGGGGATTTTCTCCCAAATGGGAGAGCATTCTCCCATTTGGGAGAATATTTTTGCCAATTTGTGTTTATGTTGAAAGCACACATAGTCCAGAGTCTATACCACCAATGGAGATTTTTTTGTGCACAGGTTACTATACGATCTGGATAAAAAAAGATCACTCATGCATGGATAAGGCACTCACAAAAAATCCCCCATTATTAGTACAGTTGTGTGTATGTGGTCCATATCCTGGACCACATACGTAGTAGGTGTGGTTGAAAGTGCTCTCCCATTTGGGAAAATTCTGTGTGAGAAACAGGCAAATTCAACTCAATCACTTCCACAAAATTATCACATTAAAAAGTACTGAGGAATGGAACAATGAATAGTCAATTTAACAAATTAGTCTAGATTAATTCAGATTTCCATTGTACTTTAACTTAATTGAGGTATTGTCTGGTTGGACAACAATATCAAATTTTCATGTATGTAAAATAATAATTAACTTCAGCTTGGAATTTTGAGATGAATTACAAATGACACAGGAACTGAGTTTTACATACGTTTTGTACACAAATCTGATATCTGAATCTCTTTTTAAATCAATAATAAATTCTTGGATAATTTGGCAAATTTTTACACAAACAGTGGAGTCAGTTTCACGATGACAATGGTATCAACACTTGTAACAAAATCCTTCATTATCATGCAATTAACAAAAACCTTCATTATCATGCAATTAATTAACAAAAACCTTCATTATCATGCAATTAATTAACAAAAATTGTGTTCATGATATCCTGTATAAAATCATTGGCACCCAATACCATGTAAACCTATGCAATGCAGGAGACTGAAGAAAAGACTAAATCGTCAATTACTCAAGCAGTAGACGGTGAATTAGGGTAATTTGAGCCGAGGAATCCAATGATCATATTCTTATCACCGGCAAATGTACCCCTAAGCCGGCACAAGGCGTTGTAGAAAAGTGTTCTCCCATTGCATTGGGTGTTGGGAGAGAATGTGTGGACCCCAAATTTGATCTCCCATTTGGGAGAATTCTATTTGGGAGAAAATCTCCCAAGTTGAGCGTGCACCCCTACTGTTAGAGTCCTCAGGTGATTTATTTATCCCCCCCCCCCCCACCCATATACGAACTTGTCTAAATTATTCCATCCTTTACACACTTCATGAATTAACTTCGGTTCTCCTTGGTCCATCTCGTACACTTGCAGTGCCCCGGTCTGGCGGGGATGGCTGCCGAGCACCACGAAGCGGGCACTGCGTGGAATCCATCGAGTATCGTACAGCGTAATGTTCAATGACTTTTGCGCATGAACAATAATTTGCGGTTTATCCATCGTGAGTTAGGTGTTTCCCGATACGCAACAAAAGAGAATGACAGTTTTTCTACTCGACGTTTGACTTTATGATCTGAGTTTATTTCAGCTTGAGATGCGTGGTAGTTTACATTAGATACCGTACCCGTGTGTACAAAATCTATCGTTCGAAATATCGCGAAATACACATGCTTCGCTGGGCTTACATTCAGTCATTGTTCAGGTTCCTTCATATGTAATTTGGAAATTTCTGCCGGAAGCAGCTTACAAAATTTTGAAGCCAATTTGAAAAAGAGTAATAATATACGGATAAATATCCCTCAACATGATATATTTTCATCAAATGGAGAATTAGAATAGTTGAATTAAGAAAATCATAATATTTAATTCAAGAATTTGACCTAAATATTATTTTTAAAATATTTTTTTTGTACATATAATTTTTTGAGAAAACAGAGATTGGCACAAAAATCTGCAATGACTTTGCACACAAACATGTGTACACATTGTAATATGTATAAGTGAATGGTAGTGAGGTGGCGTGACAATCATTCCTGGATGGGCTTGATCAAAAACACTTGCTTATAAGTTTATGAATTTATTATCATAGGTGTTCTGGTCTTGTAGGTCGCTTCAGATATGTCTCGAGGATCTAGTGCAGGTTTCGACCACTTTATTACCGTTTTCTCCCCGGAGGGAAGACTGTATCAAGTCGGTAAGAATTGTCATGATTGTCAATTGAGACAAGACTGAAAAATTGAAAACAGTAAACACTGAAGTGTAAATGTAATTGCACTTTTACAAGTTTTAGACTTATGAATTGTTATTTTTCGTGTTCTACAACAAACAATAACTGCCACCAAATTTTGGAAATACTTGTAATGTACCTCACAATATCTTTTCGCACCATTTGCCATGTTTGCTAAGCTTGTAAACGGGTGAGCAGGGGCCGGTTGCATGAAACCGTCACATCCTAACTTCGTGGACAACTCCAGGGTTAAGTCATGCGTTTCACGAAACCCTGACATCGTAACTTCATGGACAAGTCCAGTGACAAAAGTTATGACAGCCTCGGACAATGCGGGCGCACATCCAATATCGGAGATTATTTCCAATGTCGGAGATTATCTCTGATATCGGAGACTATTATTAATATTGGGGTCATCAAAACTTAGCACAAAGAAAATCTCCGATATCGGAGAGTTTTTTTTTTCCAAGACCAATTCCACTGAGGGACTCATGGTGGTGTAAACAATTAGATCTGGATTTGCATAGAGTCTAATACAAATTTCTTAATAATTTATAAGAATAATAATATTGATAATGACAACATTCATAAACTATGCTGGTAATCGATACCATCAGCAACTTTGCTATCGATACTTGCTGCAAAATGTAAACAATCGATCATATAACTTGGTCAGCCATTCCATGTAAATGTCACGCGAGTCACGCATGTTTGTCACACAAGTCGTAAACAAGGGTATAGATCAAAATTGAGAAAATATTGGAAACGAATCCAATACTTGATCAAGTAAATCAATCATCTATACCCTGACATGTGACTCGTAAAACGCAGCATGCGTGACTCGCGTGACACAAGTATGGAATGGCTGTGGTAAGAAGACGGTGAATTTACAAAGTAGACGGTCATGTGGGGTAAAATCCCTTGAGGATTGTGAATATCACATTCCTAAGTTGCGATAACATGATCCCTGCTGTGCCAAGGTAAATAAACAAAAAATTGGAGAGCAGAAAAAGTCTCCCATATCGGAGAGTCTCTCCGAAATTGGAGAGAATCTCCGATATTGGACGTGCGCCCGTACTGTCGGAGCCGTCATAAGTCAAGCGACACCAACGTCCACACTAAATGGGTGTGGCTATAGGCAGCTTATTATGACAATAAATAACTTTCCTCATTTTTTTCTAAAGTATTGATACGTTGATGGTCACAAAACTTTATGAAAACTGGCAAAATTAAATTATAGGCCTACTGAAGTTTCCATATTCAATGATAACTTGATATAAATCGCTATGATCAAACTGCCGAATGCACAGAATCTGATTTATTTAAAATTTATCAAGCCTCCCATAAATATTGCTGGACAAGTGTTTATTGTGAATTATCACTCATTTAAATAAACAAAAAATCTTCAATTTTTTTTTTACGGAAAAAAACTTTAAAATAAAATGTTCAAATTACCATAAAAATACATATTGACATATTATGTCTTAAATAAGCAAAATATGCAAAATCTAATACCGAGACTGGAACAGAAGACGAACAACTTACGGTACCTTTGTTCGAACATTACTCTATTTAGGAAGTGTTTCCTTTGTTTGTGCTTTTTTTTATAATTATAATGAATAAGTCTTGAATTTCATTGATGTAAAGTGAAGCTTGATTTAAATAGAAGAGACAGATATCATTTTGAACAAAAACTTTCCCATGCGTTACAGTTTACGGTTAAATAACATATTATAGCAAATTTCAAATGAACAGGGTTTCTGTGACAAAGACTACTTCACAAACACGATACTATCGATAACGACTGTAGTTAGAGATGTCATGGTTTTGTGAAACGCAAATTGTTGTCTGTCATATCTCCAGACATTGGTGACAAATATAGCACTGGAGAGGTGACGGTTTCGCGCAACCGGCCCCAGGTGAGGTTAACAAAACGCATGCAACTTGGAATGGATCGATTGTGCAGGAGCATGTTTATCCTTATGCGCAGGGCTGCAACTCAAAATTTTAATTTTCCCCTACGCCACATGCGTATTTTCCCCTATGGACACTACTTTTCCCCTATGCCCAATAGCCCAATTTTCCCCTATGAATCTATGTTTTTTCCTACAAAAATCCACTTTTCCCCTACGAAGCTATGTTTTCCCCTACAAAATAACCAAAGTATCATGAGAGGTATTTCCGGACGGATTGAGTACCCGGACACCGCGCGTTAGAACGGCGCTTTACGCATCGGGTAACTATCGTGCAAAGTTGCAAACAGAACGCGGGTACGCAGCAATTATTTTTCTTCCCATACATCCTGATTTCTCATGAAAGTACTGATATTGATCATTTGAAAATTATGTTTTGTGGCAACATATCCAGAAAAAAAAATCAAAAATTAGGTGTCCGGTTACTCAACTCCCCACCCTAAATGCAAGAGATTGGTCATGATTTCTCCGCCGATGATACAGAAATTCTGTGAAATCCTTTGGGAATTTAAGAATATTTCAGAAAATTGTCAAAACCCCCTACATCCCCTACAAATCATAAAAAATCCCTACTTTTCACCTCCGGAAGATCATTTTCCCCATAAGGATTCCCTACTCCCTACGGTAAGCTAAAATCCCCTACGGTAGGGATTTTCCCCTTCGAGTGGCAGCCTTGCTTATGCGGCAGAAAGATTACTGGTTCATTCAATTCAATACCAGACCAGGCAAATAAATATGAGAAGTACTTACTAAATTTAATTTTTTGGCTTAAGTCTAAGCTAGGCCTGAGTCATTAAGTTTTGTATGTGAAACGTTTTGACTGGTCATAAAAACGTTTGAAACCGTTTAAACCTAGTTGTAATTTGGGTTCTTATATCGAGTATAACAATAAAGTACACTGGTACAGTAATCAGTTGAGTAACAAAGCATGCACCAGGGGGTACTTGTGATTGACGGGCTGTCACCGAATGGTCACACATGTCTCAGCTTGATGTGGAAGAGGTAATAAAACATAAATGTCACAACTAACCTTAACAGACTCACAACAAGTGTATTGCAATGTAACGGTGTGAAAAAGTTTCAATTCTTGAGGAATAATAATTTTCTTGCGTCCTTCCCTGACAGTATAGGGAGGCAACTTGATGTTAACATGCAGTGTTTTCAACTTCTCTTTCTACAGGTCTTATTAATTTAACTTACATGTAATAGCAATGTGGTGTATGTTTTATAGACTATTTTAAATGACAGCAACTTGTGACCTTTGTCGAGACTGACAGAAAAAAATGTCTTGAATTATAAGGTGTGGAGTGAGCGATAGCTAGTGGAATAGATCTGTGTGTGGCAGTGTGGAATACACAGCAGGTTGGGTATTTTTCACATAATAATTTAGAGGCTCATAAAACCATGGCAAAAGGCATATTAAAAATGGTCATCGATAACCTTATTAGTAACTGGTATTTTCCTTATATTGTTTGATTAATAAGGTGTTTTAAAACGGATTGTAAAATTGCAAAACGTTTCGCTTTTTAACGTTCGTGTGAACGTCGTTTAAACGTTTTGACTCAGGCCTAGGCTAAGCTTAGTCCAGTAAAAATAAATAGGCAATAAATAAATCGGATGTGTGAGTGTCTGTTAGATGATTTAAATTATTTTAAAAGGACATTTACTTTGAGTTTTTTGTGTGTTGTGAGCTATTATCATACAAGAAAACATTGATTTTTTTGGAATATCATATAGATCTATGAATTCTTTTATGTGTTTTTCCTTTCAGAGTATGCATTCAAAGCTATTAATCAAGGAGGGATGACAACAGTTGGTGTCAAGGGGCCTGACTGTGCACTGGTGGTCACACAGAAGAAAGTTCCAGTATGTTCTAGAAAATTTTTCTGCAGATACACATTTTGGGAAAGTCAAGCCAAATCACTTATCCTTCATTCTTGCAGTTGAAACTAACATGCAACAAAGTGAGATTATTGGATGGGTTTGAGGTGGACAAGGGGAAATACATGTAACTTCTGATAATTCGACAAACATCATGAGTTGGGAACATTTTCATCAAGAGTATGAAATTTCCTGTTTCCACCGTTGAGAAGAGCTTTAGGCAATATTATTGAAATTCACTATATCCAGCTAATAAACAGTTATCACACCTATCCTTGAAGTTCACAGTTGTTTGGTTTATGATGTACATGTAGATAGTAGTATACAAAATTGACAATCATGCTTTTTGTTTGTGTATGTAATTAAAAGGCAATTTTTTGTATTTCTTTTATGATGCAAAAGTTGTGAAAGATGATGATGATTTTATTCTTGAAAAAGGTAGAATATTTCTTTTCTGATATTGTTTGAAGTTTATCAACCAGTAACCAGAATCCGGTGCACACAAAAAGTTGTGCACAGTGTGAGACATGCTAGGAACCCCAACCCAAGTTATTAGTATGCTGAATATTATTTAATTGCTGTGCAAATGTTAATAATATCTATAAAAAAAAAGTGTTTACTACTATGAATTAGCTTGTAAGATTATAATTTTGATATGGCACATCTTAACAGCTGAGTTGAGATATCACAGTAAAAATGGCTCTTCAGGGTTGATGAGTATCAAATGGAATCAGGGGGCCCTGGGAGCAATTTTTTGGTATTCACCCTTGTCTTATGGTGCAAATAATGTGATGAGTTAAAAACAGTGTTGGGTCCCAAAACAACCTGTTTTATGGTACAAAATCTCTGTGATTAAAAAAAAAAGAATAGAAATGGTGCAAAGTAAAGAATGCAGCAAAAATTGTAGGGGTGCTGTGCATACACTTCCTAGTTGTGGGTGCAAATCAATCTGACAAGTTCTGGAAACGGGCCCCAAGATGTTTATGGACCTAACAAAGAGAGGGGGAGATAGAACAGAATTATTGGGAGTAATTTGTCTGAAAAATGTGGTTGTGTTGTAACATCCTGGAGTGGAATGTGCACAGCCATTGTGAAATTTTAAATAGTTTACATTTCAGGATATTAAAACAGATACATGTATGTACTTTTTTTCATATGCAGGATAAACTACTAGATCCCAATACTGTCACTCATGTTTACAAACTGACAGAGCACATAGGCTGTGCAATGACTGGACTTACAGGTAACAACTATAATAAATCCTATGTTTTCTTTTGTTTATGTCTTCTCGTTATCACTATGTCATTAAATTATCAGAATTATATGTGATATGATGTTCTAAACTACAGAAATATACAGAATGGATACAACAATCGCTTTTGAACTTCAAAATTTATGATCCAAATCATGTGTTTGTTGAAATGACACCAAGCATCTCTCAAATAAATCCATGGGCTGTCAATATCAAGGGAGCATGTGGGATGTAATATTGTGCTATATACACTACCTCACACAAATATCCAATATACAAAACAATTTTGGGTATCAGTTGCATACTGGCAGTGTTAATATTTATCTAATTTTTCCTTGATTTGAGTAAACTCCTAGACTTGTAACTATTCATATATAAAAAAAATGGTCTGTGTAAAATTTTGGAATGCTTGCACATTGTGTACCTCCTCCCCCCTCTACACCTCCTTCTCTTCCTCCTTTTCTTCTTCCTCTTCTATTTCCTCGTCCTCCTCCTCATCTTCTTTCTCCTCTGCCTTTTCCTCCTCCAGTTCTTCCTCATTCCCTCCTCAACTTTATTATCATCTTCTCATTTGATAAATTTTCATTGCTCTTGATAGCTGACAGTCGGTCCCAGGTTTTCCGTGCCCGAGTGGAGGCTGCCAATTGGAAGTACAAGTACGGCTATGAAATCCCTGTTGAGATGTTGTGTAAACGTATGGCTGACATATCACAGGTCTACACACAGAGTGCACAAATGCGACCATTAGGATGTAGTAAGTAAACTAGAGAAGTTTGACTGCGCGCAGTCGATGGGTATGCCTCTGCCCAGTGCACCCAATATGTAGCAGCTAACAACCTAATTATATCAGCAGTTGGCACTCCTAACTGAAGTTATACTGTAGGTTTGGCACAAAGTTCATTGACCTTTGACCCTTGACCCTGACCTTTGACTCCTGTGACGCTACCAAAATATTTGTCTTTTGGTTTTGAACCTAACTGCCAAATTACATCAACAGTGAGCACTCCTTACTGAACTTATAGGCAGAAAATGGCATTTTGGGACAAAGTTCATTGACCTTTGACCCTTGACCTCGACCTTTGACCCCTGTAACTCTACCAAAATATTTGTCTTTTGTTTCTTAACCTAACCACCAAATTATATTAACAGTGAGCACTCCTAACTGGAGTTATTGGCAGAAATGGCATTTTAGGACAAAGTTCATTGACCTTTGACCTTTGACCCTTGACGGATTTGTCCCAAAATCTTATCAATTCATCCTTGCATAGTGGTCCATCCTTGGTCCAAGTATCATTAAAATCCCTCCAGCGGTACTTCAGTAATCTTGTTCACAAGAAAGTGTGGACGCACGGACGTACGGACGAACAACCCGAAAACATAATGCCTCCGGGTCCCTTACGGGGCGGAGGCATAAAAAGAAAAAAACCATCGTATTCTTGTTTGAAATGTGTATGTTTTTCTTTGCATGCCCCATAAGTTGTGTGTTGTGTGCATTCCAAGAAATAGCTCTGTGATAGAAAAAAATACCTCTACATAATTTTGCATCACAGGACATTTGTAAATACATTCACTCATTCAAGCGATTTAATTTTACACAGCATGATCAAAATAGTTATTGTTTGCCTATCTAACTTCCATATACATCATACATGTGAATTAGCATTATTCCATTCAGTGTATATACACTTTTCTGAATGAACAGATAGAGAAGATACAAATGAACACTATTGCAAATTTTAAGATGAATGTCAAGACATTTATTTTGAATCTAAATGTAGTTGCATTTACTGAAATGTCATGTATTTCATCTTGTCACTATGTTAATTTAGTTTTAACTCTTTTGTAACCGTTCTAAATTATATTCCCGTATTCTTATCATATAGAAAGAGGAAAATAGAAAATGTCTACATAATTCTTGTTGATACATCCTATGATCTTTACTTTAGGTATGATATTCATTGGTTGGGATGAGGAGTTAGGGCCCCAGCTGTACAAGACGGATCCAGCCGGCTACTACTGCGGTTACAAAGCCACCAGTGTCGGGGTAAAACAGACGGAAGCCAACAGCTTCTTGGAGAAGAAACTGAAAAAGAAGCAGGATTTCACATATGATCAAGCTGTAGAGGTAGGTTGCTGTAAAACACTATACTTTCGCGACATGAAACTTTCGCGAATAGGAGCCGACGGCCATTTCACGTGCAGTAAACTTTCGCGAATTACTGACCATGAAAAAAATAAAATATGTTGAAATTTGCTAGGAAGAAGCATTTTGGATGTTTAACTAATGAATTATCACAACAATTTACAGAAAATATTTGTTTTAATGTCTCTGAAACAATGTTTTATCAAATGTAGAAGTGCATTGCGACCGTCGTAAGTAACTGCGCACTATATCTCGAGTCATTTGACTTGTATAGTACACGGTCTTGTATCATTTATGTTGGCATTAAAAAAAGTTGTGTATACACAATAAGCTTTCGCGTGCATTTTACTTTCGCAAATCTCGACTCCTCGTGAAATTCGCAAAAGTTAAATGCTTGCGAAAATTTCTGGTTTTACAGTACGAGAATATTTACCTTTAACTCCTACAGTTATTAGAATATCATCCTTTAACCCTTGCCTTGTCGATATCAACCAAAAGAAGAAAAAACTCGTTGCCAACTTCCATTTTTGTGTGCATGATGCACTTGGGTTGCACTCAATCTGGCAGTTTGGGTTTTGAGGATTTAGTGAACAAAGAAATAAGTGTGAGAGAAGTTACTAAATCAGATAGGGTGATATGTAAGTGGTTACTGGTAATGATCAATATTACAGCTTCAAGGTGCACCCAACTTGCATGATAATAATACAGGCACCTTCAAACCATAATAAAATTTAATGAAGGAAAAAAGATTATTCAGTTACTCATTTAATCAAATATAATGAATCAAAATGTATTGAGGTATGATTAGCTAGAAATATTATTATTGTATTACTTCATTTTTTTCAGACTGCCATCAAGTGTTTATCATCTGTACTCTCAGCTGATTTTAAGCCATCCGAAATTGAGGTAGCAGTCATTACAAGAGATAACCCATGTTTCAGGTAAGATTACTCACACTGTCTTTTAATGTAACTAGTTCACTGTAATTCAAAAGTAAATAACAATATCTGAAATAAGTTATTACTGTCGAGAAATAATTATCTTGAAAGAGTAACAGATGAAAGACATAGTGGATTGAGCCTCAAAAAAGTGTTTTGTTGCTGTTGTGTTAGACTGGCATTAGAAATAATATGTAATAAAGTCTCAGGGTTTTGACCTGCCGTCATTGGGTCACAATGCAGAAATGAGAGTACACAAGATTCAACTACTGAACACTCAAGTATGATCTGGAACTGAAACAATTATTCAGGTCAACACACTTCTTTTGCAGTACACAAAAATGAGTCCTAGAGTGACGGATGGTCAAAGAACTTTTCACCATAAATTTGTTTAATATTATTTTCAAATTTTGTAAAGTGGCTATGCTGTACAGACTTTTGATTGCATATGCCTTTGCCATTATTGTGGGGTAAAATAGGCAAATAAAACATAAAGTATGTTATAGACTGATTTGTTTTTTTTGAGGGGGAACACTTTCATGTACACTCATTACAACTTGGGGGGGGGGATTTCGAAGCATACTAAAGAAGATTTCAACTATTGGTGATTCTGTCACTGTAGGAGAGCATAAATCAACTTTTATTGAACAAACTTGGAGCCCCTATGTATGGAAATGACAAGAATGTTGGTTTCCAAAATAGACCAAAAATGAATCTGTCAATGTGTGGTCCATATTGAGGAGGGGGTGCAGTCAGAGTATCATTGTGCCCATTGCGATGGGGGTGTGGAACAGCTTAATAACATATTATTTTCTCTTTTACTGCTGAACAGTTTACTGTGACATCAATATTTCACCCTGTAAAAGCAATGTTTTTATTTTTTCATTTGTCTATTTTTGTCATTATATATTCAGGACTTTATCAGAAGAGGAGATTGACACTCATTTAGTGGCACTAGCAGAAAAGGACTAGAACATGCTGGTCTAGGAATTGTAATTAATTGGTATCTTTTTGTGTCTCTGTTAAGCTAGTGTTATAGGCAGATGTCAAGAATTGTTGGCAGGATAAACAAGGTTAGTTAATATGCTGGTGTTCAGGTGTAGTTTATAATGACTCACATTTTAAACTGCATTTGTTTGTACCGTAATAAAGGACTACAATAAGAACAGAAAGTAAAAGTAGAATTAAAACCCAGATATATTGCCATTATAGAAATATGGTTGATATATATGGTTTGTGTGTAAAAAAGTACCACTCATGACCAGTTCGAAGTGAACATTCCAAAGCAGATGTGTTTGAACATGTGAGTTGGACATCTGTGAGATCAGTGGTGTAGCCAAAATGTGTTTCCTTGGAGAGGACACAGGAGCTACCCCTTCTTTATTCTCTGGTGGATAGGTGGGGTCACTTTGTTTAGATGTAAACAATGAATGAAGCACACACACACGCACACACCTCTGCGTGTTTCCACCGTCGATCAGGGACGTAACTTTAAATTGATTATAGACTATGCAAATGAGGATGTTTGTGTGCGATATTCTACCGCCAACTGCACTCTGTTCCAACCGGGTATGGGTTAAAAAAAAAAATTTGTGTGTGATTTTTATGCACAGTAAAAAGAAAAAAATTAAGACGCCCCCATACGATTGCTTTTCAAATTTGCAATCGTTTGCACTAGGTCTAGAAATGCGGACCATCCCCGCTTCTGGGACGGTCCCCGGTCTGAATGTCATACTTGCGTCCCTGTTCGAAGGCATTTACAAACACACACACACAAAGTGTTGCAGTCTTTTTAATGAATAATGTGAAAGATACCTCCAGAAAAGGAAATGCCTACAAAACTTTATAAAAATTTTCTCATGTAAAAATAAAAAGTTGGTTTAAAACGATCTTCTCCCCCTTTCAAGTGATAGAGGATTTGATTGTACGATAATATTTGTACTTCTGGCATTTAAACATACTACAGTTATTTTTATTCTAACAGAGAAGTACTTGCTCTCACCTTAAAAGTATTTAAGAGGAACACTTTCCTGGATGTTTTGATTAGTTTTTTGCGTGTAAGCTATTTACTAGTTGGTGATTGAATTTCCATTGCCCCCCTTTCCAAATTTTAAGTTTGAACTTTCTCAGAATTAATCGCACATAGTATATTGTATCCATCTATGAAACAATTGTAAATTGCACAATCATGACATCTGCCTTAACACACAAAATGTACATTTGTTTTGTTACATACTTATGTAGAAGGTTTCACATAGTTGACACTAAGTGGAAAGAATGATTATTAATTTATCCTCACTAAATTCCATGTACAGTAATTGTGTGATATGTGGTTTAATGAATAATCATTTCACAAAGACAGACTGTTTTTCTGATTGGTGTCAGCTGTCAAAGTGACAAATGCAAAAGGAGAAATTTGCTTTAATATATTAATTAACAGTAGCTAAACATAATTATTCATACTAGTGGAATACTGCTTTTATGAGTGTAGAAGTATATCACAGTAATATCCACCCTGATGGAAAAACTAACAGACTCACATTGGATCATTGTGAGAATAATTGGTTTTGTTCACATGTTATCGTTATCCATGGGTAAGAATTTCTCAGACGTTCAGTGAGATAACACAAAGACAAGTAACAGCACTCAAAATAAAATTCAACTGTTGATTTCATCAACACCAAACATTACAACTCTGATCGAACATGTTGCCATTAATAAAGTATGTTAAGACTGCCTAGCAAGTCTTATTACCACTTTTCTCAATGTAGTTTGGGTCATAACAAGTCATTCATTAAGAGAAGAGCTCTTCATCACCCTCATCAAATAATTGCCCAAGTCAAATTTTACCAAAATCAGGTTTTTACCTCGGTCCAGTCTGCCGAGATACAGCTACTGGTATTGTCGTCTAACTCATAGTAAACCTCAAGTGATGCAATCATCCAATAAGAGAATGATCCTGCCTATTCCTATTGTCACACCAACTTGTTTGTATAATTTTTCTCAAAACTGTCAAATATGACTTGGGCAGTTATTTTAGGAGGATGGCATTTTGATTCCTTGTTCAAGATTAAACTGTGTGCCCTCTCTTGGAAATCAACACATCATAGTCTTGTACGTGTAAGCTGGTTAAATACTATAAAAATGCACGATATGTCATTTTCATTATAGTCATAAAACTTTGTTTTCTTACAGAGTTAATGTCCAGCACAGTTGGCAAACTATGAGATAACCATGTCTGTGTTTCATTCATAATGCCATTAATATATCAATGGAAAATAATACAAAAACAAATAAACTTAGAATTCAACCATAATGTTTTATGTTACATAGATCCCCTTCATGATACTTTTTACGGCTCTTAAGATTAAATAGTTTGTTTATACTTTATAAACTAAACAAAGTGAGAAGATTATAATGTAGCAGTGAGTGGACGGTCATATCATTGTAAATGAGATCATGACCAGTTGCCTTTTGTCTCAAGTAAAAGGAATGTGAATATCTTG
>JZLH01S0609925.1:2361-18426 GCA_001188425.1 Eucidaris tribuloides | reverse complement strand
AGTGATAAATGGACCAAATAAACACCCTAAAATAAAAAGTTTTGGAAGTTAACAGACTGCCAATGCAAGTTATATCATGAAAAACAATAAATACTCGGGCGAGTTTTATTAACCTAGGTGTACACACAGTAAGTCTAATGGGAGGACATGGGCAAGTGAATTCGGGTCAACTTATCGAATTTTCTACTTTTTTAAAGCACTAATACATTTGAAATATCAATTTCAGGCTTCATTTTAGACGGGCTCATCAAATTTGTATCACTGTAGCATGGGAATCATGCGGCTCAGATATTTTAACTGTGGTAAATGTTATGCCAATACCTTTAAAGTGCCGAAGTCTCAGATCGGCCACACACATAATATATCATATGTTGTCTATTAGAGCTTAAATCCTGTTAAGTAGGTAAGCGCCTCATATTTTTGAAGTAATGGTTAAAAAGGTAGATTCACTATATCTGGTTACAGAAATAACCATTACTCTACATAGTAATATAAAAATATACACACATTTTTGTGATTGACTATGACACTAACATCCTCCCCCCCGCCCCCAACATAAAAAAGAGATACATAAATTAAGCAGTATTTCAACCACCTTACTGTTCAATGAATGAAATAACAAAACAAACAGATGATTAGTTGAATTGACAGCTTAAATAATGAAACATGACATAGTTTGAATAGATTAGTGAGAGAGATTAAGTAAACGACCGATAGAATGATAGATAAGACGGACAGGTGGATAGAGTGATATAACATATCCCATGGATAGGTTTGAACAAGAACAAATAATTATACAAACAAAAACATATTACCTCTTTGGGAACAATGAACTTTGGCCAGAACTTCGTAATAAGTCTGAGAACCTGGAAATGAATAAAGAAGAGCGAAATAGAATGATTGCAGATATGAAATCTACATGACTTACACCAAGTGCAAAATTTATATACGAAGCATAGTGTTTACCTCTATGGCGTTCATAACTATGTTTGTTCTCAGCAAATATAAATGAGGATTCTGAGAATTGTCGCAATCTCTGAAGGCCTCTTTAGTGATATACAACCTCGTTGTAATTATTTAACAGTGACATGGAACACTGAAGTTTAATGACAAGTGTTCTGTCAGGACAAACACGTCTGTAGGAGCAGGTTTGCTGCAATAAGGTCATCTATTTATGAACGACCTTAAAGGTATTGGCTAATTTACCACCGTTAAAAAAATCTGAGCCCGCAATGATTCCCCATGCTACCAGTGTCTTTGATGAGGTCTAAAAATGAAGCCCTGAAAAATTGGTATTTCAAAAATGATTATTTAGTGCTTAAAAAAGGAAAATCGTAAGTTGACAGTCACGTTGCCCATTTCCTCCATAGACTTACTGTGTGTACACCTAGGTTAATTTAAAACTCGCCCGAGTTTTATTTGTTTATTCATGTATACACTTGCCATTGGCAGTGTAACTTCCAAACTTTGTATTGCTAGGGTGTTTATTTGTCCATTTGAACACTACTATGTAGCTCAGATATGAAAGTTTGACAATTTTTAAATTGAAGCTCCACAATGTTAGCCTATCACTTTAAACCCCTCAAAACGAATAAGTACAAAATATCAGAAAAAAAGGGTTAATGCATTATTACACTGCTTTTTCTTTTTTATTCTTCTTTTTTTTTCATAGCTTGAAGGTAAGTTTGCAAAATTCTATGAGTCATAATTTCTGACATAATAACCCCACCCCACCAAATATCTCAACGTAACCAACCAAAAACAACTACATACAACATTGATTACATAGTGGTTTATTCATGAAATTGGACATTGCTCTGTTAACAAAGAGATCCTATCTACACACATTTTTTCTCTTCTCTGCAGCAACAACTTTACAATACCAACAACAACCCTCTTTGGCTACAGTTTATATCTTTCAAACTGGATTGTTTGTATTTTTGTGAGAGGAATGGCAGTTTATAATGAAAAATTCAAATGAGGCTATGAGATTAATTTTCTTTAACTTAGATTCGTTTTCATATACAGCACCTGATATCTTACAACACTCCCTCCCCCCCCCCCCCCAAAAAAAAAAAACAGGAAAAATACATCAACCAGAACTAAAAACATACATCAGCTGGGATAAAGTTTGTTCGGATCTATGAAATAGGAACATGTTCTGCAGGTCAAGAAAAATTGGTCACCTATGGCTATTTTACCTGTTCTGTTAAAGTGGGGTCTTTCTCTAAAGAAGCTGTACTACACAGTAGGCTAGCTGTAAAATAGAAAAGAAAATACAAATTAATAATGTTAATTTCAAGGCTTCAACTACCACATCAGGCATACTCACCATGCAAATTGATTCTACAAGCAACGATTTTTGTCTTTAACTCTTAACATGCAAAGGGAATTTAATTCTCTATGGAGACTTTATGTGTTTATTTGATGCAGAATCTGCCAACTTCGGCACGTAAGAGTTAAATATAGGCTACAAAAAAAGTTCAGCAACTAAGCACAGGGAGGGTGGGTGGTGGTGGATCAGGGATGACAATTATGTACCCTCAAGATTACATGCAACACAGTAATTCTCAATTAGATTTTTAAGACCAAGTTGAAACCCATCTTGAATTCTACATTGTGACCATTCAACAACACACAAAGACAAACCTTCAAAATCAACTTAACCATCAAACGAGATACCATCAGTGTCTTATTACATAAAGAAATTGAAAACACTTCGTGCTCTAAATAAAATTTAGATCAAGTTATTTCTGCATATTTTTTTCTTGCCATTTCATTTCAATCCAAATATTAATGCAAAAACCACAATATTGCACATCTCTGGCACCCAATTGCCACAAAGCCTTTGAGGGTAATGTGCAAATTGAAATTATTAATGGAAGGAAATTGCCAAATACCCGGGGCATGAAACCGACATGAATTGATGTCAATAAGTGAAGGTAAGGGCTTTGGAACACTGCCGACACATATGTGCTCCACCACGCCATTAACCGTGACGCAGAATAAGTAATAAATTACCAATGCCATTAATAAGCAGAAGCAAAAATGAAGAATTTAAACCTTCTGCCACACAAAGTGTGTTACTCTATCCATTATCTATCACACACACCGACACATTTAACAGAAAATACCTAGCCATGATGCAGACAGACATACACAGGCACACACAACACACAGGAAGATATCAGTTTCTATCAGAACAGAAAGTAAGAAACATCACATTTGTGAGTTTGACATTACCGATTGCCTCTTTTGACCATGCACGCAGGGTCAACTTTCTAAGGAATCCAACACATCAATACAACCAAATTAACAAACAAACACATTTGATGTGCCCATCAACTTCCTCGTTCATTATTTCAATGCTTGAAAATCCCATCACGTACAAATCTGATGTGTCCTAGGGCGAAGAATCACCCAATTTATCCACTGCACATGACATTCATTCAGGCAAATTAACGATCGTTGTTTTTATCATGTTTACAACGGCGCACATAGGCAAACAAAGATCACACACAGACAAATACAGACAGACACAGACAACACGTTTTGCTTGTCCTTAATTGTCTTGACGATGCCAGAGGCATTCTGAGCCGAATTTTGATGTTTTTCCAATTTTACATGGTTCCCCCACCTGTTTTTAAACTTGAAGCACACAAACAAGAGTTGACAATTTGAGAATATGGATCTAACCTATGTTCAATTTGCCCAGTAATAACTTGTAAATTTTAATTTGCCTGTATGTTATTGTTTGAAACCATAATAGGATGTATTTTTTGATTTCTCCTGTTTGTAATCTCTATCAGAAGTCACAAATGCAACACTTTTCACTAATACTTCTATTAAATATGTACACTGTATTGTGGAAAACATCCCAATTGTCTCTGATAAATCTTATAAGATTAGGCAGCTCAAAATAACCAATAATCTCAAATTCTCCAATTTGTACTGACAAGGGCTTTCATCAAAGTACATTCGATGATCTAATGGTGATGAGTGTACACATGACACCAAGAGACTCTATAGAAAAATCAGGAAAATTCAAAATCAAATGTATGCAGTTCTCGTTGCCTTTGCCTGCTTGCTGTGTGCCTGTGTAGTGTGTGTGTGTGTGTAGTGTGTGTGTGGTGTGTGTGTGTGTTGTGTGTTGTGTGTGTGTGTGTGGTGTGCAGTGTCTGTGTCGTGTGGTGTGGTGTGGTGTGTGTGTGTGAGTGTGTGTGTGTGGTACCTGTGTGTGTGTCTGCTGTTATACATATGACCTGCCCGCAATGACAACAGGGCATAACTGACAATTGTTGTGTTTTGGAGATATTGAAGGCAAAATGTATTTTGTTCACATGTAATGAAACAAAAGACACTTCGTATATTATATATTATATTATTTTGTTCTGGCATGTTTAACAGATGTACATGTACTGAGTCCGCCTCGAGACCAAGCAGAACCTTCATTTTTGCCCCAGTCTTGGGACTCCAGAGCCCTATTGCATAAAATTTTCACCAGAGAAATATCCCTAGTAATATATGTAACTCCAATCATTCCAACTCCATATATATTCATTTCATTATAGTTAATTTTATTTATCTTATTTGTTTTGTTTGCTGTTGTTGTTGTTGTTTTTTTTTGGGGGGGGGGGTGGTGTGGAGGGAATCCCCAATACCTTGACCATCCTAATAATACTGTTAGATGCACTTAGGCCCCAAGCCCAAGGCCCTCCCCAAAAAAACCATACCAACATTATGATTGTCCACTATGATATTAACTACATGTTGACTAATAACATGAATAGTACTCACTTATTCCAATGTGCTTTGGAGTTCTTGTATAGTGCCGGAAACATGATGGGCAGTATCGTGTCGTCATTGTCACTTATTAAGCTCATTATATACTCATTATTCCAGTAATATAATGCTCGTTCTGCTACCTGTGGAGTTACAATTTGTTTGTGAAAAATTATTACATATGTCTCATTGCTATGGCAAACAGCTCATAACATATCTAACACATTAAAATCATGATTATAACGATAATTATAATTATGACAACATTTTGTAATGCACTGGTATCCACCAAATTAGGTTCTCATACAGCGTGTTTCTATTGAGCCTACCGTATTTATCCGGATAAAATTTAACCGGCTAATAGCAAAGAAGGTCTGTTTCTATTGGATTGCGTTTTCCGGAAAGCACAATCGATCCTAATGGGATTGTACCATTACCGGCTAAGAGTCCGTTGACCTGGGTTGCCGCAAGGTATTGTGGGATTACCGAGGTCAAATTTATGCTCAATCAAACACACGCGCGCTGCGCCAGGGGTCATGTGTTCTGATCACGTGGTTTTGTTTATTTCCGCTTTCTCACCAGCAAAAGATGGATAATAGCGGAGAAGGTCTATTTCTATTGGGCTCTTCTCCACTAAAAGACGGATAATGGCGGAGAAGGTCTGTTTCTATTGACGTCTTACGGTATCCTTCTCCGCTATTATCCTGCAAAAAGCAGGATAAATACCGGCAAAACTTTCTCTGCTAAAAAGACGGATAATGGCGGAGAAGGTCTGTTTCTACTGAGATCTTCTCCTCCATTAGCCGGTTGCATCCGGAAAACTACCTTCAATAGAAACACGCTGATACACAAAATTTTACAGGAAACATACCATACATAGGAAATAAAGTAAGACTCCGAGTTAAAAATCACTGTTGTCATCAGTCATCACGTAAGTTATCAAAACAGATTTTAATTAAGATATGGAGGTAGTTGTTTCTATTTCTTCCAGTAATGACACGTGATGTTTATCGCCAACATCCGCCCACATTCTACATGCTTCTAGAAATTGAGTGTAAGTGAGGTGATGGTACAATCAGACTCATTTAATACAATATTTCCTCTCTCGGATGCAAACTATAAAGTAGGTTTTGTACGATGAACAAAGTGATCCCGATTCTTCTTCATAAACTTCAAATACCACTTTTATTTGTGGTCCCATTACTTGTTATAATTAACAATGACAAGGACAGGAAAGGCAAACATAATGACTAGTACTGCTGATGTTAATAAAGTGAAAAAATAATTTTCTAAATTTCATTGATATCTGTAAAATACATGTCAACTTCATATGTAAGGAGTAACAAATAGCATTCCATTACAGACACCAGAAATGCTGAAATGTCAATGACAAAGAGTGAAAAACGACTTATCCCACTTTCATACATCTCATTCAATTCTTTGAATATTTGTAACACAGATAATTTCAGCTGTACTTGAATAGAGGTAAAATCACTGATGCAAACCATGAGAGTGAATGTTAATCAATAAATTCATTTTCTAGAGTACAAAATTGGTTTATTTCCAGATTTTCTACCAATTTACCTGAAAGTGAGGACTTGAGACTCGATGGCAAGCTGCTGGAATAGAGGTACATTTTGCAATTCTCCATATCGCATATATCCGATATTCACCGAAAGCAGATACTGTCTATCAACATCCTGGACTTTTGTCATCTTTCTAACTTCCGTTCCGACTCAGAATGGAGGCGGTAATTGATTTAATACAGCCCATCAGTTTCAGTTGTATTACCCGTTTTTCTTTTTTTGTGTGTGGTTGAACTAGCTCTGCCCCACTTATGAGAAAGGTTTCATGCAAACACACATGAATGAAACTCTGACTTCATCTCATATGTAAAAACTAAGGTGGAATAATGCGATTGCAAAATCATAAATACGACAGAGGTTTTTAAATACTACATCTTTTAACATGCACAAATGAGATATTGGATGTGAACACGTCGGCAAATCCCACCAGAGAATCAGAATTATCTGAGTGTGACCCCAATGGTCTCTCGTAGACAACTATATGCGATATGGAGAATTCTGATTTTCTGCCCATATACCTGGAAGTGAGGACTTGAGACACAGTTGGCCAGCTGCTGGAATAGAGGTACCATCACCTTCTGGAACTCAGTTGGCTCAATCACATCCAAGATCTCTTCTAACTCATTTAAAAACATCACCTGTGAGAGGGAAATGGAAAGGAAGATGAGTTATTATGTCTGGCTCAATCACATCCAAGATCTCTTCTAACTCATTTAAAAACATCGTCTGCAAGAGAAAAATGGAATGGAAGAATGATGTGCTATTATTGGTTTTATTAAAGAAATTGTTAAACAATGTTTCCAGTACAAAAAACAAACAGAAGTCCGAGATACAGGGTCATACAGTGTCTCTTATTGGTGTCTCACATATGTTTTAAAATAGAGACCTGAGAAATTGCACACAAGTGGCACTTTAAACTTCAATAAGTTGATTAACTATTAAAGTGCTAAAGTCTCAGATCTGCACCACATAATACACATAAAGTCCATAGAGCTTTATATCCTGTTAAGAGTTAAGTGCCTCATATTTTTAAAAGAATGGTTAAAAAGTAGATCTCATACTGTTAGAGAATTAACCATTACTCTACATAGTAATATAAAATAATACACATTCTTGTGATTGACTAGACACTAACATCCCCCCCCCCAAAGAAAAATAGATAAATAAATTAACAAGTATTTACCCACTTACTCTTCAATGAAGAAATAACAAAACAAATACATGATTAGTGAATGACATGTTTAAATAATGAAACATGTATAGTTCGATAGATAGTGAGAGAGATAAGTATACGACCAGATAGAATGATAGATAGACAGACAGATGGATAGAGTGATGAACATACCCATGGATAGGTTGATACAAGAACAAATAATTAAACAACAAAAACAATTACCTCTTTGGGACTATGAACTTTGGGCCAGAACTTCAGTAAAAGTCTGAGAACCTGGAAATGAAACAAAGAAGACGAAAAGACATGATGCAATATGAATCTACATGAAATACACCAAGTGCAAATTTATAACAAGCATAGTGTTTAACCTCTATGGCATAACATGTTGTCTCAGTAAATGAAATGAGGATTCTGAAATTGGTCACAATCTTCTGAAGGCCTCTTAGTGATAACAACCTCGTGTAATTATTAACAGTGGCGTGGAAGACTGAAGTTTAATGGACAAGTGTTCTGTCAGTACAAACACTTCTGTTAGTAGCAGGTTTTGCTCAATAAGCTCATCTATTATGAACCCCTTAAACCCTTCAAAAATGAAACATAACAAAATATCAGAAAAAAAAGTTAATGCATTATTACACTGCTTTTTCTTTTTTTTCTTTATTTTTTTGTCTTTCATAGCTTGAAGGTAAGGTTGCAAAGTCCATGAGTCAATAAATAATCTCTGACACCCCCCCAAAAAACCCCCCAAATATATATATATCTGAACAGTAACCAACCAAAAACATCAACAACGTCATTGATATACATAGTGGTTCTATTCATGAAATTGGACATTGCTCTGTTAATCAATGAGATTTCTCACCTACACACCACTTTCTTTCTCTACTCTGCAGCAACAACTTTACATACAACACAACCCTCTTTTGGTCTACAGTTCATTAGTTTTCAAACTGGATTGTTTGTAAGAGAGAATGGCAGTTTTATATGAAAAATTCAAATGAGGCTATGAGATTAATTTTCTTTAACTTAGATTCGTTTTCATATACAGCACTGATATCTTACAACCCCTCCCCCCCCAAAAAAAACCAGGAAAAAATAATCAACCAAACAAAAACAACATCACTGATATAAAGTTGTTCGATCTATGAAATAGGAACATTGTTCTGCAGGTCAAAGAAAACTTCTCACCTATGCTATTTCTTACCTGTTCTGTTAAAGTGGGGTCTTTCTCTAAGAACTGTACTACACAGTAGGCTAGCTGTAAAATAGAAAAGAAACAATACAAATAAATAATGTTAATTTCAGCTTCAATACCACATCAGCATACTCACCATGCAATTGATTCTACAAGCAATGATTGTTTGTCTTTAACTCTTAACATGCCAGGGGATTTAATTCTCTATGGACTTTATATGTATTATTTGGTGCAGAACTGCGACTTCGGCACGTTAAGAGTTAAATATACGCTACAAAGAAAAGGTTCAGCAGACTATAGCACAAGGTGTGGGGGGGGGGGGGGAATGACAATTATGTACCCTCAAGATTACATGCAAACAAAGTATTCTCAAATTAGAGTTTTAAGACCAAAGGTGAAACACCATCTTTGAATTCCTACATTGTGACCATTCAACAACACACAAATACAACCTTCAAAATCAACTTACCACTCAACAGAGATACCATCAGTGTCTTATTACATAAAAGAATTGAAAACACTTGTGCCTCTAAATAAAATTTCAGATCAAGTCACTTTTCTGCATATTTTTTTCTCCTTTTCATTTCATTCCAAATATTAATGCAAAAACACAATAATTGCACATCTCTGACCCAATTTGCCACAAGGCCTTGAGGGTAAGGTTGCAAATTGAAATTATTAATGAAGGAAATTGCAAATACCCCGTGGCATGAAACGACATGAATGATTCAATAAGTGAGGTAATGGCTTTGGTAACACTGCCGACCAATATGTGCCCACACGCCATTAACCGTGGACGGCAGATAAGTAATAAATTACTCAAATGCCATAAATAAGCAGAGCAAAATGAAGAATTTAAACCTTCTGCCACACAACTGTGTGTACTCTATCCATTATCTATCACACACACACACAGACACATTAACAGAAATACAGCCAGATGCAGGCAGACATACACACACACACACACACACACACAAACATACACAGGGACACACATACACAATTATGTTTCTATCAATAGAAATAAAAAACACACATTTGTGAGTTTGACATTCCTATTGCTCTTTTGACCATGCATGCAGGGTCAACTTCTAGGAATACAAACATAAACAACCAAATTAACAAACAAACACAATTTAATGTGCCCATCAACCCTTCCGTTCATTATTTCTGCTTTGAAATATCCCATTACGTAAAATCTTATGTGTCCTAGGGCGTAGAATCGCCCAATTTAATTTCCACTGCACATGTACATTTCTTTAAGGCAAATTAACGATCTTGTTTTTATCATGTTTACATGGTCACATATGCAAACAAAGGCAAACAAAGACAAATACAGACAGACACAGACACAGGTTTGTTTGCTTTTCCTTATTGTCTTGGAGATGGCCAGAGCATTCTGGCCGGAATTTTGATGTTTTTCCAATTTAAATGGTTCCACCTGTTTTTTAAATTGAAGCACACAAACAAGTTTGACAATTTGGCGAATTGATCTAACCTATGCTCAGTTTTTCCATGTAAATTTGTAATTTTATTTCCTGTATGTAATTGTTTGAAACCATAATTAGGGATGCATTTTTGAAATTCCCTGTGTAATTTCTTTCAGAATTTGACTTAACATCAGAAGTCACAAATGCAACATTTTCACTATACTTTAATCTGAACATGTACACTGTATCTGTGAAAACATCCAGTTTGTCTCGATAAACCTATAAGATTAGGGCAGCTCAAAATATACCAAAATCTCAAATTCTGCCAATTTGTACTGACACAGGGCTTTCATCAAATAATATTGCAAATGAATTAATGTGATGAGTGTACACATGACACAAGGACTCTATGAGAAAAATCAGGAAATTTCAAATCAATGGGTGTGCAGTTGTGTGTGTGTGTGTGTTTGTAATCGCCTTCAACCAGGGACGTAAGTATGACACTCCACCATCAGATTGGGGACGTTAGGAAAACGGGGACGGTCCCCACCCCTCAAATGGCCAGAAATCAAACGTAGATGGCGCTAAAGCGCCTTAGAAAATGGCCCAAAATTTGTGTGCACCCCCAACGTCCCCGGTTACTGGTGAAATATCATACACATACACAAACGTCCCCGATTGCATGTTGTACACGGGAGTGTGTGTCCTCGATTGCATGTTGTATACGGAGTGTGTTTGTTTTTTTAATGTCCCCGTTTGGCGGCAGTTACACGTATAGGTGTGTGTGTGTGTGTGTGTACCTGTGTGTGTGTCTGTGTATACTATACTGCCCCCCATGACAAAAGGGCATAACTGACATTTTGGTGTTTTGGAGATATTGAGCAAAATGTATTTTGTTCAACATGTATGAAACAAAGGGACACTTCTAATTAATATCTTTTTTTGTTCTGCATGTTTTAACATGATGTACTGAGTCCCCTACACTATATAACTCAATTTTGTAAAAAAAATATGTCAGTTATGCCCTTTTGTCAGGGGGGNGGGGGGGCGGCAGTATAGATCACAATTGACAAGTGGCCACAATATGCAGGCATCTGTAGGGAACCAACTTACCTGTGGGTGATAGACACTAAGTGACTTGGCTTTATGGAGAGGCATTAGAACCCTCAGTAGAAATACTTTGTGCTCCTCCTTCAGTGGTAATGCAAACCCATTGATGATGCTGTTAGTGTGAGAATGAAATTCACAACAATTTTGATGGAATGTAGTCAATTTCAGGCATCTCTAACATACATATGTATAGCGATAATGATTAACTTCTACATAATCAAACTAGAAGAATCCAAGAAAACACACCTATTTACAAATATGTGTATCACAATTATATTTCATTCAATTTCTATCAAGTCCACTTTAGGTTAGGAACAAATTATACATATTCTGTATTGATAAACACAAATATACATGTATAATTAAAATAAACATGCAATAGTCATAAACACTGAAGTACTGCAATCTTTTAACCCGTTGGAGACTAAGGGAGAGATATCTCGGGCTAGGGTCTATGGAGAATGCGTGTCATATCAAAATCAAACCTTCTCCAACAGGTTAACATAACAATGATCACAGAAATACACTTATTAATCTTGTACACATTAGATGTTGTGATGTATGGCAAATCTCGTGCAAGCCATCAGGTTGTCATGAGCAACCTTTGTCGATAACTCATGATGCATAAAATTTGAATATATTTAACTAGACATGAAGACAATGGAAGAGACAGTACGCCCACTATGATGAAACAGTGCCTGGCATTTGTAAAGGTTAGTTTCTGGTTTTTCAGCATAATTGGTATGTTCACGTCTGCTGCAATGCATCTCATGAGTACACTGTAGCAGAAGTAATGATCACCACCATCGTAGGAAACCAAAAGACCTTTTCTTCAGAGTAGATGGCAAGGAATTACACATGAGTGGGTCATTGAAACATGACAAAAATGTTTCTCGGAAGAGGTTTTAGCAAACATAAAACATCAACAAAATAGAATGAACAGTGGGCATAACCCACATATTTTGATAGTCTATGGTGACTGGTAATGCGTGCATATCTTTTGGTGCATCCAACTTTATTATGAATTGGGAATAGGAAATTATAGGCTGAAGTATAGATGTTCTAGTTAGTAAGATTGTTACCCCATGTTAATTAATATGTGTGTATTCTGTATATATCTAGATCTGTACACAAGTTTACACTTCAAAATAACCATACACCAGGCCAAGCAGATCTTGTGTAGGTTCCCCTCCGCACACAAATTTCAAGATCAACTACAATGTATGCTGACACATAAATTCAAAGTCAAACTTGTGGATGAAGTCACAATGTACTGCCATAACTGAACTGGCTGAAGGACGGGGTTTGTACCGTATGCAAATTCATTACTGACAAGAATAACGGCACATATGCAGAATCTTCAAGTTACAGGAATTTTTAGTATCACTCTACATTAAATATTATAATAAACATTAAAAACACACCAGTAGTATACATAAAGTATTCATACTGTAATTTGCTTGTCTAGTCTCAGAGCATCATGCTCTTTTCCAGATAAGTCTAAGACTACATGTACGTAAGAATTAAGTGAAAATGTGTCAAATGCTGTCGTCTACACATATATTAGACCTTTCCACTGATCCCAAAATAACATGGTTATATAAATAGAAGCTTGATTCCTGTTGTAGGAATGCCATCTCTCAAGAAAAAAAAAATACAGTTCTGAGGATATTATGTACTAGCTTACAAAAGATGAAGCATAAATTATGAAAATCAGATCAAACAATACTCCTGCAAACATTGATACAATCTTGCCTTGTAATGAAACAAGCTTGTGGGTCAGAATAACAGATAGCAGGACTGATAAAAATTGCATTAAGTCTTTGAATGCTGGAGTCACCCAACCACACAAATTAATGTACTTAAGGCATCTTTGTTCATGATGGGCTTCACATGCGAGCTGAGATGTCAAATTACACACCAGTTATACACCACAGAATAAATGTATACCAACAGAGGAAATGCAGAATTCCTGAACACGCTCATGTTTGGTTGCAACTCTCTCTGTTGAGATCTAGACAATGTTAGTGTTTAGGAATGTCACTTTATTTTAGTAAATTTGCTCAATCAGTAAGAGGCAACCGCCCTTGAGGCAACCGCCCTTTAGGGCAACGACCACAAACATTATCTCCTACAAAGCAGGTCTAGTGGTGACTCATGCTGATTGGCTCCACATTTTCAACCATTTTAATAAAATATCTGCACAGATTTACTTGCTCTGCGGTCAGATTTAGAATCCCCCTTTTCTGTTTTTGTCTCTACTTAAACAGATGCGGCTATATCTATCTCTGACTGGGTCAATCTAATTCTATTTCCAATGCATGAGTAAGCAGCCACTCAAATTGAACTAGCCTTCACACCAGTCACCAGAGACTATCAAAGTGTCGTTGTGAAGTGCCCCTGGGATGCGGCTTTCTTGCTGTTTTGTTTTTCTCTGCATGTCGAGTGTCGGCAAAAAGCAATGAATGGGGCACCTCTTCGTAATGACAGTCCCCACATACTTTGGTTATGAACAGTGTTTGTTAACGATTATCAGATAAGAACCATACGGAACATGTGAACCATTTTTAGTTAGTGATGTTGATTTGGTTTTATAATGTTTTATTATGTACTTCTTTAAAACCATAAAATATCAGTTATTCATTATAGGGATACCAATTTTACTTTCAGGAATTAAACTAATAATTAGACACATATTTTGATGATTTTATTTTCACACATCTCTCTGTGTTGAAACTTGCCCAATAATGATACAAAATGATAAACAATTAAACATACATATTGCTGGAAAGGATATATATATATATATTTTTTTTTTGTAAAGCAAAGGAGCATGTTTCGTACTATTTCATCATGACATAGGAAACATTTTCAAACTTGACACATTCTATTTTTCATGTTTGTTTGAGTCTATAACTTACCTCCCCAATATTTCTAGCAACTCTGCAATGCCATTATGGTGCTCTGTTTCGTAGACAAACCTGTTTAAAACAAGAAATAGCAATAATGATCACTACAGCTGTCTATGGCCTCTGTGAAGGGTACAGTTGCTTTTGCTTTGCTGTGCATACTGCCCATCACTGGTTAAGCATCAGGCCTCATTTGGCAAAGGGTCAAAACTTAAGAACAATGTTCTAATGCTGCAAAATGTAGTTACATATTAGTTTTTAAACATATACTGTACGATTTATAACTTATACATTATATCCCTCTATGAATATTCATGAGCATTTTCTGAAATGTAATTGGTCAATTGATGCTCACAGGATCAAAAATAATTTCATTAGAAACATAAAATCCCCACTAAAGAGTTTATGATTTTGATACTATTTTCATATTTCATTGAATTTCAATGACGATTTCACGTTGACCCTTTGAATGATAAGCGCCGATTTATGAATCAAAAATTCAAATGCGGAGAACTTACAGAAATTTGACTCGCATCGCGTTTGGCTGCGGCTTCATGCACCAACCCACATGCCATGTGTGCGGGCTGTGTACTTATCGTACAGCAAACTCATCAGTTGCCTACATGGTGAATGTAGCGAGACATAGGAAGAAACCTCTCCATTTCAGAAGCAGTTAACGGTAATTTATGCATTACACATTACAACTGATTGCGCACAACACCACTTTTGGAGTTCGCATAACATTATGTTTTATTAAGTTTGAGGGACATAAAACAAATATACCAAGCATAAAGTTCGAAAAGTATAGTGAAATTATCTGTCTTTGGAGGGATCGGCATTGACTCTAAAGTGTGCTCGCGTATCATAGCATATTACGCGCCAGGTGCAGGGTGAGGTAGGGATAATATGTGCTGAATTATTGCGCACACATCACGCAAACGTGCTACAGTGTTTCTTCATTTACAATTGGTAGGTTTGAATACATCCATTACCCGTTGGAGACAAGTATGATTTAACTCGTGTTGTGGTCTATGGAAAATGCGTGTTATAGTGAAATAAAATTGTCTCTAATAGGATTAAAATCTTTTAACCAATCAATGAACAATGAATACATGAATGAAGTATGTAAAACAAAAAACAGTGTCTTCATTCGAGGCTCTGGTTAAAACATGTTCCCTCAGCGACTGCAATAGCGCAAAAATAACACTATTGCAGTCACCTCTGGCGCACAGTTTTAACCAGTGCCTCTTACAGCAGTATATACTTGTCTACTGTCTTTAAATTCGCAATATATTGGTTTTATGATGGTATACAATCTAGTATCATACCAGAGAGAGAATGCTGTTAACAATCTGAATAAATAATCTGGAATGAATCATTTCCAGCAAATTTTAATTAACTCAAATCTTTTCATGATTGAAAACAGGACAGTTTTAAAATACAATGGAAAGATGTTGGAAAATTAAGAACATATTTTGTAAATAGAGTAACATACATACCTATAAAATATGTTGTTGATTTGTTTGCGTATGTATGCCCTGAGACCTAAGAACTTTCCGTAGATCCTGTGTAACGTCGTTTTCAGGAAGTCTCGTTCCCTTGGATCCTCACTGTCAAACAATTCAAGAAGCTGTGGTACAAACAGACAAAAAAAAATTGAAGTTGCTAAATTGTTGAACTTGTTTACAGTTAATGGCATGATCACGGCTGAAATCATATAATTATCAATTCCCTTTAATCACGACGAATGGTTCACCCTGTGATTTAGATTTAGATTTAGTAGTAGTAATATACAGTACGAGCAGAAATGGCAGGAGAAGATGAAGAATAAGACAAAAGCTAAGATGAAGACAAAGACAGAGGAGGAGAAGAAGAA
>JZLH01S0609922.1:102903-111535 GCA_001188425.1 Eucidaris tribuloides | reverse complement strand
TTATACCGCCTTTACGTTTATACCAAAACTCGCACCACATTTCACAAACAATCAAGAACCCAATTTTTTCCATCGCACTCACAGAATAATGATTTGCAAAAAAGACCTAGAGGAAATGGGAAATTCATAACGGTGCTTATATCATAACACCCAATTACTAGTTGTCATCAATATATCTAGAAAATAAATTTATCTCCGTTTATAGCTACCTTCTCCACGCAAGAAGTGGAGCGCAGCAGCTACTATCATACAACTGGGTAGTACCCCGAATACATATAAAACCCAGTTTTGAATCTAACAACCCGCGGCAGCATCTGTAACTGCGATTCCATTATTTATTTTTTCTTTGAAGCGGAAAATAATAAAATTATTGCAGACGTTGAACCGTGTAAAGGTCTCATCTATTTCTTTGCTGCTGCAGAATGTAGTTAAGCCTTTTTGTCGTCGAATTCTACTTTATGGTTCGGATAAGGGCGGCATTTACATAAAAGGCGACGTCCATTTTTTTTTCTTTTCGAAGAGATTCGCTGAACATATTTAAAAATCTCTTTACGACACATACTCAAAACTGAACAGCAAATACGTCAATATGAAGGAGGCACGATTATCGCAGCATTAAGGCCGAAATTCTTATTGATGTATTCCCGAATCTAATGTTTTATACTTCCCTCTTCTGTTCTTCGTAGGAGCCCATGGTGAGAGTAATTGCGTAAACAGCACAGTCGTGTGACTGAGAACATTCTATCAAGCGCCGCTACGGCTGAATGACGCGTCAGACCCTTGTTCACCTGATCGATTGTCACGTTGTATTCGTCATTAAAACAATAAAGTGGAAATCCCCGTTTGTTTAATTTACCCTTATCACGATCATCGTTGCATCCTTATCGAGTACGACAAATCGCATGAAAATTGACATGATATTGAAGCCCACTAAAATATTTGGTATCATCGACTGGATCCAACCTTTGAACCAAGAACAACAACAATGTTTTTTATTATCTCAACCTTCGTAATATTTTGAAGTCAGGGATTCCGTATTCGATTTTTCTTATGTAAGTGTTAATTCGCAGCCTGATCCTTACCATGCTATCCGTATACGGTGGTCTGTGTCTTTCGTCCCATCTAGCATGTGTGATCTTTTATGCGCCGTTTTGAGTGTTTCCATGCATCCTCTATATACTTGGTTTTTACAGTATAGTACTATATTAATTCACTTTTAAAGGCCCACTGTTATAACATGTGTTTCCAGTTTTAAAAGGGGAAATCTGAGCCTTGGCATGATTTCCCATGCTACCAGTGTTCTCTGACATGGTCTAAAAGTGAAGCCCTGAAAACAAATTGCAAGTTTAAAAATGATCAGTAAGTGCTTTAAAAAACAGTAAAAATCATTGAGAGACCTTTCCAGCTTTCCCCATGGCTGCTGATGTTGCGAATTTCTTATCGCCCGATCAGGAAATTAATGTGCAATGTTGCATATCATGCACATATGTGCTATAGTAACCCCTGAGGTAGTAACAGCCCATTAGCTGTCCAAACTTTGTGTTGTTCTAAGGGTGTTTTTACATGTCCATTCAAACACCTGGTCAGATATGTTCAGAATAGCTGACAGTTCGACATATTTTTAACGTGTCTTCGACAGTGTTACATATAGTCGTCTTTAAAATCTCCTCTTTTGCATGATATTTGTTTCTCAAGAGATTTAGCAGACTTCTCCTCGACATTATTCATATTCTTTGATGATTTATATAACAATAGAAAAAGCACCTTAAAGGTAGTTACGATTCTTCATTTGCCAAACATCCCATCAGACCAGGAAAGATAACCCATGCCCCTTAGGCTATTGATGAAGGGCATGTCTACGTCGAAATCTGTGGCGTCTAGTTGATTCGGCCTTAGAATTGGAAAAATCGCAAAAGAAAAACAAATAGCCATTTGTGTGTAGCGTTCTACTGCCGTAGGAAGATTTTTTTCTCGCTGCACGAAAATTCAAATCTGAGTTCTAACGCGTTGCCTAATAATTCACTAAAATGAGTTTTTTCTAGCTCCTATATTCTTGCTAAGGGTTCCCAAATGCCGGCTTTTTCTTCTAAATGACATTGTATTTACACAATTGTTAATTTTAGGCATGCAAATAGACGATCCCATGCCTTTATAATCACACTACACGTCCATTAAGTATAAAGATTTTGACATTTTAGTTACAAGACGAGTAGAGTACTCGGAAATCTTTACAGCAGGGGAATTAATAGGCAGAGTGGATCTCATTATCCTACCACTGAATGTATCAATAGTTTGACGTACCACTCCATGATACTTCCACTTGCTTTTTCACATTACTCATTGATAGTTCGAAAAGAGAACAGCATCAAAATTTGATTGATAATCCGAGTATTAATTCCGTCTGACCACGCGCGTGTGACCCAGTCGGAAAAACCGAGTTTAGGACAAATTGACAACTGCCGGTCAACTGGTTACCAGTGAAACAACCAGTAGGAGCGACGTCTCCAACTGCGTTTCCAACTGTGTTAATATCGGAAATTGTAATTCTCTACCTCAGTTGGCCGAACTCGGCTAACCAAGTAGGAAATTACCAGTACGATCATATAAGTTTGCCAGTTAAAACCTTATTGGTTTCATTCTGCCGGACAGTGAAATTTGTTAACACTTGCGATCTTTACTGGTATTATATTGGATTCATCTTTTGAGTTTCAAACTCATAATTGGTTTCCAACTGTACCAGTTGCATACCAGTTATTAATTCCATCCTAAAACCAGCCCCCCCCTTGTGAGACCATGTTGAAATACCTAAACAATACAAAACTTCCAACTGGTTTCAACTGGTATCAACTAGTTTTCTCGAACTGGGTAGAGGTATGGTCATTGATCCTATGAACCCACAGAGTCTGATGGTTTGCGAGTGCATGATTACTCAACTCTTCTATTTTACGGAACATTCGAACTACTGTCTGGTTTATCCTTTTCCTTCAGTCATACTGTTGATATGCTTCAATTTAAGTATTGATACAACTGCACTTCATTTTTGTTACACACGGAATCAAGTCAGTTTAATTATATTAAAAAGTTATTTGTGCCATGAATTTGAGCAGGGACACAGCAGTACATTGGCCAAGAAGTGGCACAAAATATTTATTAAAATCAATGATTTCCTTTGACATTTCCTCAATCGGTCATTACACATTCTACTTTTACATTTGAGCATAATTTCTGATCTGTTGAGTCGCTAGGACTTAATACGTCACTGTAATTAAAAGTGGCCTTCATATTCTTAATACTTTTGAATGTCATTTTTATGCAAGCACGCCGGCGCAAATCCAGAGCGGACAGGGGGATATATCACCCGCGCCCACGATTATGAAACTGGGGGACACATTTGACATTAGCCGGTATTACAAAAGTGCTGGAGTCTGCAATGGTCGTGTCCCGCCACCCCCACATTTCAAAATGGATTTGCACCCCTGTATGCAGGCCTATCACCGGGCATTGAGTATGCGGCTTTTAATAAACTGCTTTTCAAAGCCATGCGCATTTAGGGTCACTTTATGACGCCTTGTCCGAGTCGTCGAAGAATCGCAGAGCCATGTCCATGGGCCAGTACCTTAAAGCGCGAGAAGGAGCCAGGCAACTAACGGCACTGAAGTTACAGAAAGAAAAAAAATGACCATTGTGAGTATTGTAAGAATTATGTACATGGTGATACAAGACAGCCTCGGCGACGGTACTGTTGTGCGATACTCACCTCTCTGCCAAGGCCCTATTAAAGTCATTTAATGTTGCGCTTATTTTACGTCTTTGCAAGTTTTACCCCGGGATAAACTTGCCCAGAAACAGTTTATGGGGGGCAGGAGCTCATCCAGATTCACACAGTGCATACATATTACCGACGCGCGCGACTAACACACGTCGGTGGCATGCCCATCCGCTTCGCCCGCATGGTCAGCCTCCTAGACCTGTGGAAGTGCGATCTGATAAGTTGGCAAGAATCAAATTTTTTTCTTAACTTATGCAAATTATGCCTGTTAGTTGCTGGCTCCTTCTCCCTTTAAAACTGCACCGGCTTAATGCATTTTGGACACACATGGACGGCGATTTCATTAGCGTGTGTACTCGTTCAAAAAACACTTTAAAATGGTGGTCTCTAAAAGTTTGGATCTATAATGCCATAGCCTAGTGGGCGACACGTTGCTAAGATGATTGATAATTGCTTTAAGGTAAAGGTGAATGAAATAAAGAATCAGTACGCAAATATGCCTGATAATTAGGATTTCACATTAAATATTCATAAAAGTCGAAGGTTGGTTTCCATTATCATATTTAAAATAATCTGAGTTTCTATTAATTCAAAAATGTTCCTTTTTTCACATCAAAAGGCTATAGAAACAAGATATCATAGGAACAGAATATCAGAAGAGTTGAACAATATGATTTTCATTTGAGATCCCAATGCCCCCAACAAAAAATGGAATTCATTAAGTACATATCGTTGGTCTTATGTCTGAAGGGCCTTAACCCTACATTACCTTTATGCCAGACGGGCTTTATGAGTGTTAAATAGGGTTGTATCCCTTTTGGCATAAGACCTACGATGAGTATTGTTAAAATTCAATATAATACTAATGATTACTTCTCCCACAGCCTTATATTAGAAAAGGGTCACCTTTCATACTAATAAAGAACATTACCAATTCAAACTAAATAAAATAAGCTACCGTCAATATTTTTATAATACAAATTAGAGGGGTGTGGAATAGTCCTTTTTAATTACAGGCAATATTTCAGCGCAAGCTATCATTAAAAATTAATTTCGAGACCCTTTATTTCCTACAGAAACATATTTAGACCGTGTCAAAACGTTAAAACAACATTGTCTTACTTTATTTGTTTTGAGAGTTACCAATTTAAATTTGTCCATGGAATCATACGGCCTCCAGCCCAAATCTCATTACCCTTCTTTGCCCTTCTCTCGATGTCCAAAGCCATAATTCAAACCTCGGCAAACAGGTTACCAAATTCATTATTTGACCCTTGATTACTGTGGCTGAAAATAAATTTAGTCTTCATGGCCGTGATGTTTATTTGAACGCGTTATTACTTGAGCGTAAATGAGGCTAATTCATAGCGATGACGCCTTTATTATGATCATATCTCGAACTGTCGGGTAAGTGAACAAGATCGTTTTTGTAGCCAATGACCCGATTCTTTTATTAAGCAGTGACTGGGACGAAAGAACCATAAGTGAACCTAATTGATTTAGATCGTGTAACTAGTTCACCGATTGAAAATAACAAAACAAGTGCAGTGCTATCGTTCAAAACGAAAACTGTGATTTATCATCTCCTTCACGTCACACTCCACAATTATCATTCACTCTTAAAAATCCCGGGTCAGACTGACTCGGAAAAGGAATCCGTTGGGGGGCACACTCGGAAAAGAGTCAGTTTTAACCACATTCCGGGTCAAGTTTGACCAAAATCCAAGTCAGGTTGACTCATATTCTGATCAACCTTGACCCGCAATTTGGTTGAAACTTGACCCTTTTTTCCGAGTGTGCCCCCAACGGATTCCTTTTCCGAGTCAGTCTGACCCGGGATTTTTAAGAGGAATATATTCAAACTGTTCTTCATTACAGTATTTACAATATCAGCGAAATATTGATCTGTTATTTTTACACTGCGAACCGCATTTGTTCCCTACAATACTCTTTTTTTATTACCTGAATCGACAGCTATAGGTTTGACAAACTTTCAGATGAGTTTAAATGTACTTGCAATAAATATTGTGAAATCAATTTTGGAGTTTTTAAAAACTTCATGAAACTTTAGTTATAGGTACAATTTATATGCGCTAATTGGCAATACAATAATGTCACATACAATTCTCTGCTGGTTTTGTAAACGAATTTTGGAAGAGGAGAAAGAGGAGAAGCAGATAAAGAAGAAGAAGAAAAAGAAGTAGATAAAAACGAGGTGTAGGAGGAAAGATAGGGAAATATAGAGGATAACTAATACGATAACTAATACGATAACTAATAAGAACATCACTACTTTCCAAAACAAGGTCTTACAGTACGAGTTCATGTACATAACTTTAATACATTAAGCATAATTTAATGAGCCTTCATAACTTTCCTCATGTACTCGTACCCATTATCCATAATAAAGATGAATTTGAATTTTCAATTCGTGACATTTTCCGAAATGCCATCACTTCTTCAAAGTACAGCCACGTGCAGTAACATCCACCCTGTATGCAAAGATCGACTCACAGCTGTGGCCGTTGCGACCGCACACACCCTTGTGGCAAGATAAGAATCGTGCATACAAGCTCGAAAAGTGTTTATCTGTAGCCTCATCAGATGAAGGACCTCCATCATTAGCACGGAGAAACAACAGGTACGGCCGCCACGGGCAATGCGTAGTATTTTGATTTGTTCGCTCATTGCTACACTCTTACTGCATTGCCCGTTATATCTGCACCATTATGCCCTACGGTCTTATTTGTACCACGATGAACAGTTACCATTTTATGGTGGCTTTTATTATTGCTTTTAAATGTTTACGATTATTGTGTTAGAAATGATATAATCTTTCATAGTAATGCCACATCACAGATCGAGCGACTGATCGATAACTGCTACCGGTCTGAGTATAATTCGCTGAGAATGAATGACTCCTCGTGATATGGCTTTTGTCTAATCTTTGTACCAAAAAAGAGAGGAAATACTTCGATTTTGTTACTGTAAAGTGTCGGTTCCCTTTCACTGTGTGCTACTCGTGGATTCCCGTGATGACGTTGCTTTACCAGTTTGTAGAGATAAGTGAGATATTTTCATTAATTATCTTTACCAATCGGGTGCAGTGTCTTCAGCTTCGGCTTCTACCAGTAAACATCGACTTTTTTCGGCATACGATAAGAAGCGCGAAAGATTTAGTCATGACGTAGCACCATACGTCATCAATTGTATGTATCTACCATGACGTCAATATTTCAGGTAAGCAAACTCACACCGAAACAAAGATTACTCATAATGGCTGACGAAAAATTAGAAACGGGAAGTGCTTACACTGGATTGTGGTGGGATTATGATACAGCCGCGGATTTTAAGGTGAAAGTTCACATTAATATAAATTGTCTGCATCATCGTATAGCATATCAATATGGCGTATATGTGGCGCCGTGCAACCATGCACATCATTCTTACATACTTTAAAGACACTTTTTAACATTGTGGGGGTTCAATTTGATAAATCAAAATAGCCAAACATTGATATCTGGCTACACAATAGTACTTGGATGAACAAATAGACACACTGGAATACAAAACTTAGGAAAGTTACGCTGCCGCTTGCAAGATTATGAATTATGCATGCATCAGGTCAACTGGTAACACGTACATCAGTCTACTGATGAAAATGGACATGACAAAACCAGATCCTCATAGATTTTCACGGAACTCACGTAGTGATAGTTTGTAGATCATTTTTCAGGGCCTCATTGTTGCTTTGTATCAAAGATATCTAAAGCATGGCGGACAATATAGTTCAGATTTTTTCTGTTCTAAACATGAAAATTTTAATCTATTCCTTAAACCCTAACAGTCTCAACTACTGTAAAATCCCTTTGACGTGGCCGTGGGACTGAGAGGGAGAACCCATTGTCTGTAGTGGAAAGATTGTAAATCTTTTGAATGGGAAACAACGGAGTCACGTTAAATAAATTGGTCCAAATACAGGGAAATGAGCATTGAAGACAGATTGCAGACATATTGCCAGACATTGTTACATTCGAATTCCGCATACTCAGAATGCGTCGTTTGATTTAAATCCATTTCAGCCTTTCCACGCTAATAATCTCAGTAAACTGATCAAAGTAAAGCTCAACAAAATCAAATTTTAATTTTAAAACCAGTTAGCATTAAATCTCAGTTTGAAATGGAGAAAACTGTTGAGAAACTAAGCTCGTATAATGCAGTCCCATCAAATTGATGACCAACGAATTTAATCAAGGTCTTACCACAATTAATCTGCTAATTCTAAAACATATTTTCGAAATTTCCCTCATGTTAACATATAAAGAGCTCTACCTCTAAGAGAATGTAACCATGATCAAAACACGATGCATGGTTTCTATCTTCATGTTTTTACCCAGTAAAACTAAACGTGGGCGTCAAAAGCCGGACAGAGCGACAAGCGGAACAAGGATTCTATTTTTAATTTATTTTTTTATTTTTTGCAGATACACTGCCTGACTTTCACAGTATAAAGTGTCTTTACCAGTTTAGGTAAACGATATCTCCTATCCATTACTCAGTTGTACTCAGTAATTATAATAAAGTGGATTTTTTTTTTCAAATGCTCGATTTTGTCAGGTTTTACTTCCTGCTAACATTGTAGCAGGATGAATGTTTGCAGATTACAACGCAAAACTGAAGGTCGGGGTCTCTATATCTAAAACATCAACTAGCACTTGTTTTGACCTCTGTATCTTTACCAATAACATAACTAATGTTAGAGGTTGATATAGTGCTAAGATTACGAAAAAGTAGGATTGGTCAACTACACATAATTATTACACTCAATGTTTTCACTTTGTACTACGGCAACCATTAATGCTA
>JZLH01S0609922.1:92903-100403 GCA_001188425.1 Eucidaris tribuloides | reverse complement strand
TACGCATTGATAATACATCTTCAATTTACGTTGAATGGTAAAAATGGATGGGCTGTGGGTTATTTCTATGGGAAGATCATTCAGTATTTTGGTCCTGTAAACTTAATTTTCTTTGAGCGAAGATCGTTCGGTACGTGGAAGGTGATAAGCGTCACTTCTGTGTGTGGGATATGAGTGGAATAAGTTGTTTTCTTCGAACATGTGTGAAATACCTGTAAATCATTTATGGATAACGAAACAAAATATCCCAACATGATAAAGAAACAGTCATTTATTTTTAGGATTTTGTTTTTTTGAAAGGAGATTATTTGTATGGGAGAGATATCCAACGCGATTTACCACTCGGATGGCACGTTTTTGAGATAATGAAAAGTTATCATAAGTGTTTTATTGCAGTTCCCCAAGCAAGATACCATAATTTAGATATGGAGACATTAAAGTGGAATATATATCAGTAAAACATTGCTAGGAAAATAATACTTTAGTTTATGAGAATTCCAGTATTTCTAGATAGTAACTTGCTTAAATAATTTATATGATACTTCCACGATAAGTCGCTGTCAATATGCAGCCCTAAAAACTTGGTGATTCAACTGGGATAAATTTATTTCGTTATTTTGATATGACAGGGAGAATTTTTAGTGTATTGCTGAATAGCATGTAATGAGTTTTGTCAATATTCAGGATAATCTATTTGCATGAATCCAAGCTTGAACAGATTTCAATTCATTATTCACATGTTCGACGAGAGAATGAGGGTCAGGGTGTGAAACAAACAAATTGGAATCGTCGGCAAAAAATATGAACGAAAGAATTTTTGAAGAGTTTTGAAGGTCATTAATAATATAAATAAATAAAGTGGGCCCAATAAAGAACCCTGCGGAACCCGCAAGATATTAATTTTAAAGGAGACTCGTGACTGTCACATACTAACAAATTGTTGTCTGTAAGAAATATAATCTGTGAACCAATCTAAGCCCTCCCCCGTATTCCATAGTGTCGTAGTTTATATAATAAAATTGGGGATTTATAGTGTCAAACGCTTTCGAAAAATCAGGAAGATCCCAACAGTGTGTGACATGTTGTCTATGGCGTTTGCAACTTTATCAATAAATGCTAATAGGGCATGGGTAGTTGTGTTGTTTTTTCTAAAACCAAATTGGGAACTAGATAGGGTATTGCAATCAATAAGAAATTTATGGTGCGTGTATAAACTAATTTTAAAATTTTGGAGCATCGATGGCAGGAGGGAATGGGCGAGAATTATTCAAAGAATCTTTTGACCTTTTTTAAAGACTGGACAACCTTAGCAATTTTCATTTTCTTCGGTACAATACCAGTGGATAAGATTGATTTAGAATATGTGTTAAAGGGGATATAATTTCATTGATAATATTTTCAAAAGAAAATTTGTAATACCGTCATAACCAGAGGCTTTTTTGTTTTTTAAAGTTGTGACAATTCGCGAATTTCGTCTTCAATTACTGGGATAAAGAAAAGAGATTGCGGGTTTCTATCATTTTAAAAATCATGAAATTCTATATCGGAATCTGGAATATTCTGGCAAGATTTGGGCCTATATTTACAAAATAATTGTTGAATGCCTCCGCCATTTCTTTGGAATCTTCGACTTGAAGGCCATTGTTAAGAATGTGTCTAGGGGAGCCATTATCTTATTCGACTTCAACACCTTATTAATCACCTTCCACGTACTCTACGTCGTATTTGTGTAGGTCAATTGTCTTGAAAAATAATTTTGTTTAGCTAAACGTATTGAGGAAGTGAGTATATTACGAGAACGAACGTAACGGTTTCTATTATGAACATTGTGAGGTTTTTTGTATTTATGGAAGAGCTTGTTTTTACGGTTATAGACCTAAGGAGGGATCGGGTAATCCACGGATGACGTGGCACCTTTTTGTAATTAGAGTGGGTTGGCTTTTGTGAAGATATAATCGAGTTGTAATTAGTCATGAGTATATTCAAAAAAATATCATAAGACAAGTTTATATCTGTTTGGTTATTAAACGGCAGACCAATCAACAGAGCGTAATCTCTCCGAAGTCTATTAAGATTAGACTCTGACATACACGAAAGTAGATCTGGATGTTGGGACTGATTGGATCCGAAGTTTGACAAATAACTAAAATGGGAAAGTGATCAGAGATATCAGATACTATGATGCCCGATGTGATGTCAGAGAATAAATCATTCACAAAAATATATCAATAAGAGTAGAAGACACTTCTGATATTCGTGTAGGCTTTCTGATAAGAGGAACAAATGATTGTGATAACATTAGTTGAAGAAAATCTTGGCAGTTGGGGTTGTCGTGACATTAAGATATTGAGATTAAAATCACCCATAATAAAGCATGTCTTATTTCAAAGTTGTTGTTTTGATAAAAGCCCGTGAAGTGATCAATAAAATCGGCAAAATTTGAATTTGGAGCCTATAGACCTCTCCTATAATAATGTTATTTTATTGGAATTTCGATTTCAATTAAAATACTCTCAAAAGAATTAGATATAACGTTATACTCTTCTAATGAACGAAATTTTAATTATTTGAAATATATTCTTCTCTTCTTTTTTTTCATCTTCTTCTTCTTCTTCTTCTTCTTCTCCTTTTCTTCTCTTCAACTACTCTTTTTTCTTCTTCTTCTCCTCCTCCTCTCCTCCTCCTTCTTCTTCTTCTCCTCCTCCTCTTCTTCTTCTTCTTCTCATTCTCATTCTTTTTTCCCATTCCAGTAAGAGCATTATAATGCTTTGACAGTGCACCTCACACTGACAGGGTGTGACAATCGCCTTGATAACTATTTCCCAAACAACTTCACCCTCTTTTACTTCGGATTCTCTATGGACTTTGAAATACATTCCACTCGGGCAGGACCGTAATATGTGAATCAATTCGTAAGCATAATACTAACCGTCAAGCAATCAAGCAAGCAAGCGATGGGAAGGCGTCACGACTTAGTGGATATACCATGGAGCTAGATCTATGATTATACCTTGGCCTAGTGTGTCCTTGAGTAAGGCACTTATCTCCATTACCCCGTTCATCATAACGTTAAATCGGAGATGCCACTGAGACAGAAACACTCAGCACATAAAAGAACCACTCACTTCATCGAAAAGAGAAGGGTGAAAACCTGGTTTTGTGGACATATTTCGACATAATACATGTACATGTACATCAGTACGTAGGGACTGTATGCCTACCGGCAATTAATGATTTATTTCGCCTTTCTAATTTTTTTGTCATCTATAAAGGTATACATCAATAACAATAATAAACGCCATGGCAAAAGTAAATAGTTAATAATAATGGGGACATGCTTATAGGGATGTATCTTGTGTAAGTGAATGATTATATTCAACATTATGAAATTATATATGTTACTGTATCTGGAACAATATGAGTTCAGTAACTTAACGTCAAACAGACAGTAATTTCCAAATTTAATAAGTTGTATGAGATTTTTTTTGTAAATAATATCAGCTCATTAAGTTTAAAATAGAAATTTGAAAATTAGAAGTGAGTTTGATTTCAGTCAATAAAACGCTGTGTGTCGGAAAGCCGTGACAAAATTCATAAAAGCATTAAAAATAATATCCAATCCTACAGACGTAAGGACGATCAAGAAGGGTCTAAACGAGAAAAGAAAAACTAAGAAATTTAAAATGAAGATACAAAATAACGAACAAGCAATATATGTTTGATCAATTGGGTACTCAGCGCTGGTCAGGTTAACACGTTAAAGCCACTGGCTAACATTTACCACAGTTGAAAGAATCTGAGCTACATAATCCCCCATGCTACCATTGTCTTTGATAAGGTCTAAAAATAAAGCCCTGAAAAGAAGTGTATTTCAAAATGATTATTTAGTGCTTTAAAAAAGTGAAAATCATAAGTTGACTGGATTCACTTGCCCATTTCCCCCCATAGACTTACTGTGTGTGGATCTAGGCTATTTTTGACTCGCCCCGAGAACTAGTTGTTTATTCATTCATATCTTGCCAGTGGCAGTGTAAATATCCAAACTTTTGTATTCTAGGGTGTTTACTTGCCCATTCAAACACTACTATGTAGCTCAGATACCAAAGCTTGACAATTTTTTTTTAATTTGAAGCTCCAAAATGTTAGCCTATTACTTTAAGGAAAATAAATGTATATTTCTGAATCAAGACTTCGTGATGATGTAGTGAATGTGGTTCCTTGAAGACGTTTCATGACGGATCGTGAATTTAGCCATGCGGTTTATTATCTGAGGACTAATCAATGTAGAGGGTAGCAGTAATTGTTGGGGTGTCACAAATAAAATGAGCCAGGGATAAGTAATAATATTGACGCAAAATGGCAACATACATGAATGCATGCACACACACACACACACACACACACACACACACACACACACACACACACACACAGGGAGAGAGAGATAATAAGAAGACGTACAAAATTTCGTACACTAGTACATTATGTTGACACCGATTTTATTCGTAAATCATTACTCGAATCATACATATCGTACATGTGCACACAGGGTTATATTTAGAAAACTGTGTTTGCTGTGTCTAAGCATAAACGCCTGTTTTGTCTGTCTGTCTGTACAGGATATGGTCAGTTCACTTAAATCAGGATTAGTCCTCGCTGTACGCATAACTCTAGACGATGTTCTTGCAAAATATGTCCAGTCATATTATAAAGGTCATGGGTACTTGAGTCGACTTTTCCTCCTTACTTGCCCGAGGACGAAGATCTTTAAGAGCCTTTAGTCAAGAAGTAGATGTCACGAGTCACGAATGTACCACATGCGGTCTTCATCTTTTCTCCATCTTCTTCACGTTCTCTTTGTTACCGTCGACATCCCTAATCCGAGCATCTTTCATATGCGCTCTCTAAGAATTGCCCGTTAATATCTGACGACAAAAGGAAAATCATCTCGGCCGTTAATGGTCGCCTACGTATTGGAAAGGACCTCTTGTCAGATTATATCCTTCAGAACATAGCGGCGATCGATCTATGTCTCATGCAGGCCCGTTCACACCAGTGCAGCTTTACGCCGTACTTCCTCCAACTCCAACTGGTTGGACGTTCGTCGGTGTAGCGTTATGATAGAAAGATCTACAAGGCGTGTGCGCACGGGATCACTGTAACCAGTCTGAAAAGAATGTGAACGAAGCCCACAACCTAACCTCTCAAATGTGAGAGACGGATTAGGTCTGATACATGCCATACCAGTTTAATCTTGACGAAGAATTTCTGATCATTACGTCGCAAAGCCTGGAACCGTTTTATGACGCCACCAGCCTTTGGAAACGAATCATTTCGATTATCACGCAGCATTTTAGCAGACTGCCGTCACACCAGCAACATTTGAATCATTATTGCTTTTATCCCATGAAATTAATAATTTCTTATATAAGCCCACGTAATGCCTTAGTACACACTACCTACTCTCCGGGCATTCCTACAGTTTCTCAATGAATCTTATCCCACTGCATAATATATCTGTCTTTGAATATGAAATGAAACTGATCACATTTAACATCGTTCTGCTACGTGATGCCCCTTACCTTCCAAAATGTGTTTGCCAATTTTTGTCTTCCTGAAGACGAGGTTACATTGTGAAAATGAAGATTCTTTTGACTTTTTTCGGTAACTTATTTGCTGATAAATGGTTGGCAGTAACTAATTTTCTTTGAACATTATTTAGGTGTATGCTCCTAATTCAATAGTTTTAAGTAAACCATATCCTATGCTAACAAGATGCAATAGAATGTGGTACCTTTCGTAGCAGTGTATAGTGAGTTATCGTAAACTCTTATAGCAATTTCTTTAATGTTCCTACGAAGTGCTTGACCTTATCTACAGCAGAGAAAAGAATTATGATTTCTCTTCCTGAGTTTTTTCACCTCTTTTATTTGGTTCGCAAGGATGAGTAGCATGTGACGCAAGTACCACAGTTATACACTTGCTTTCCAATCTAGGCTGGCGATGTGTGCATAGATTTTCTCTCGGATTACGTCTCTAACCCTGATAAAATAAAGTGAAAATAATGTACGCCAGGCCAGCAATGATTGCAAGGTGTTTTTCACATCTGCTCTATGCCAGGGGCGGCACTAGGGTGAAATCATAGGGAAAGCAAAAAACCGTGGTGACCTTGCAAAAAATGACATTATGTTTTCCAGGACACTGATCTATGTTGTAAATCGAAGAGACAAGCGCCACCCCCACTTAATGCTCAAACCCCAACCCCTTATTCTGATTACATTTAAAAACAGGGGCAGTCGCCCCTTCGACCCCCCCCCCGGCGCCACCCATGCTCTACGACGAAGACGCAACAGACCACAAGTAATAATGTTCCTGGCCATTCGTAGGAACTTCGTAAAGTGACCCACTGGTAGAAACTGGGTATTCTCCTTTTGGGGAGGGGTTGCTGGTGACAATGCTAGGTAGTGGTGTTGTTGTTGTTTATTTTGTAAAAGATGCTGCATAATCAATGTCACGTTACGTCTGAAAATCGTACAACGAAACAAACATGTAACGACAATGAGTAACAACGAACTTTAAAAATCAAAACTGACTAAGTCCTTTTGTCCACGGACAGAATATTATAGTTATCGGAATAGAAAAAAGATGATCCATTTTATGATTTCTATCTCAAGTATGGCTCATTTATTGAAGCGTTCTGTGAATGTGAAATCTACTGACATCGCACTGTTCAGACCAAGTAATCTGTGAAACGAGAAGTCATCTATTTTGGTGACTTTTCAATATTCAGATGCAGACAAAGAATGTGTAATTTCAAGTAATAATGCACTGAAGGTCATTATGCTCCCGCCAAAATGAGATGAGGTTTGAGAGTCTTTAACAGAGGCGAGTAAATGAAACAAGTCAAAATTGCCTTTATTAAATGCACTAACAAGTTGTATGAACTTTCAAAGTTCCATCAAATTTCCTTTCGTTGTGTAAGCTTTTTAAAAAAAAAAATAAAAATATTATACATACCGTATAACTTCAACTTAAGACACGAATCCACAAAACGGACATTTTTTTTTTCCAATACAGAACTTTCTGTACACGCACACGGAAAAAAATATCCGCAAATTCCAGTATAGATTAGAACTCTTCAAGACTAAATGTGTGCCTACTTGAAATCTCACCCGCTTTATTGATTCAACTGTTCGAATTGTACAGTCACGAGGTCACGTGACCTCATAAATGTACACTTCAACCCATGTATCATGTATCGTACATTGATCGTTTGCACGTCAATCCTCCGTCCACTGGGTTGGCGTAATCTTGATATTGAGGAAAATTTATAATGAATATTTCTCACATTTTGTTTTTTTGTCCAAGCATGCTATTCTTCCCGTTGGCGGTTATTGGATTGGAGCTGTGCAAGGGCAGACATTCTCTCTGTGTTAAATTAATAACATGCGTGTGGACTGCAGAGCATTCGGGTCTTATCGGATGGAATGGGGTAGACAG
>JZLH01S0609922.1:48329-59564 GCA_001188425.1 Eucidaris tribuloides | reverse complement strand
TGTGTGTGTGTGTGTGTGTGTGTGTGTGTGTGTGTGTGTGTGTGTGTGTGTGTGTGTGTGTGTGTGTGTGTGTGTGTGTGTGTGTGTGTGTGTGTGTGTGTGTGTGTGTGTGTGTGTGTGTGTGTGTGTTGTGTGTGTGTGTGTGTGTGTTGTGTGTGTGTATGTGTATGTGTGTGGTTTATTGTGTGAACGCACTTAGATGCATTGTAAAGACGAACATGTTTTCTTTCAAATAAAATCTTACTTGCGCTCCTGTTTGTAAACGAAGGCGAGTAGCTTTAAAGTAATTTCAATTTTGCCAAGATTAAGATGGTGTAATCAAACTGAAATGCTATCTCAACATTTAAAAGGACTGTGGAGTGATCATACTTTTCAAATATTGTATTTAACCTTTAACCAGGTGAATCTGACAGTTTAAATGTGGAATCCAGGTTGGATATGACATCTAGAAAGTGTTGTAAAGTGTGGTCACTTCTCGGACCTTTTAAGTGTTGGAATAACATTTCCGTTTTTAGTGCACGTATGTCGAAATCTTTCATTTGTTACAGAATTTGAAAAGAAATTCTGTACATATTACGACCAAGGGGCAAATCTAACCCTATTGCAAGCATCTCTCCCTCTCCTCCTTCCTTCTGCCCGGCTACTATCTGCACTGAACATGGACTCGTTCGGCCGGTCTCTCCTTACATTCACTGTGTCAAGCAACCAGCCTATGAGCTACGGAAGCCATTCACCTCTTGAGATCGAGTGCAAAAGTCATTGAATAAGTACACTGTGACAAATATAAGGTGGCATATTGTGATTCCTGACAACCATAGAGATTCTCGTTAATTTGTTTTACCAAATACATTATTTCTTTTCTCTGCAATAATGATGATGAATAGGGTTCGACAGGCTACCTTGAGTACGTCATATTGTTTTATCTGGTCGGGCATATACCGGCAAACACTCGTCAAGTATTCATTTATGCGTTTGATTTGACCTCGATGTGTTTTATCTGGTACTGATGGCAAGTATTTGTAACTAAAAGGTAACGGAAAGTATATTGTAGATGTAAAATGATGCGAACTTAAAAACATCTAGAACCACTTTTCATATGCATCTGACTGAAATGTGATGATTTGGAGTACTTTCTTTTCGCAGAATGTACGTAAATCTAGTAAATCTTACATGTTCTTTCCATTTTCCTGGTTTGTTTGCCATCATTACGATTTTTCCAACAAAGAACTCGACTTTATTAAAATTTCTAGGTATCCCTTTCCCCCCAAATACGATTCCTATATGAGTTTGTCTGTTTTGTCTTTCTTGAAATCATATATTAACGTAAATTTTATTTTGTATTTCATTGAATATTTAACATTTTAAGTTTAATTTGGAAGTAAACGTGGTCACGCACTTTTGATTAAACAAAACCCATATGATTAGGAAAGATTTGCTGTGCTAAGGTCGTGTTGTTTGTCCTTGTGTTTCAAGTTTGCAAGAGTCAGTTCTTAATGGCACCTCGAAAAGTTCTGTCGGAATTTTCTTTTCTCCCTGTGTTTTGTGTTAAATTGATCGGACATCGGTATGGTGAATGAATAAACGTAATTGCACGCAGACGAGGAGGTTGATAAACAACATGTTTTCGAGCCAAGTAGCCTTTTGGTTGCCATAGCAGCCCGCGTGGCTTTAATTTTACGGAGTGGTAGCTAATAGCAAGCATATTGAAGCGTGAACCCCTATTCTTGGTCCGTTGGTTTGGTCACCCATCTCTGTCTTTGATAAAAGCGAGTTCATACAGTGGTTGGTAACTATATGCTGACGTCGGACTTTTAAGCCACGATGACAAACTTACATTTGTTCCTGTGGAAGCACTCTTAATCAAGTTTACATAATTTATAGAGCTACAAGATCCCTTACAGTTAGCGCGCTACTAAACCACAAGCTGCCGAAGTAGGGAGCTGCAGTCATTCACACTATAAAAATAAAAAATGGTTCTTAAAATATTCACTTTCAGAATCAATTTGTTAAAATAGCGACACCATTAAAGGTGCTTTTAGCGCCATTTTGACGTAGACATGGTTCTTGACAGCGCGAATCCGGCAGTATGGTGCCGCTGAGAACCCTTCTTTTACGTCCAGATGGTGCTTAGACCTGAAATGGTGCTGCCATGGTGACAAAAATGGAACAATTTAAGAACTGACGACCTCAAAGACACCTGGAATGGAGCAGTGACACAAGTTTTACCCCATCCACGCACAAATCCCACATTTTGTGGTTTGTTATCATAACTCCTGAATTAGGAGTAGAAAAATAAAGGGAAATAGCTCAAAAGATAGAGGAAACATTTCCCTTCAATTTGAGCCTATACTTATATGTACGAGTCGATCGCAGGATTTTTCAAAGGAAAAATGATCGAGAAATCTTCAAATTGGCAACATTTTTAATGATTGAAAATCCACTATATCTCACGAAAATTGGCAATGTTTTACCAGAAAATTATATAACATATATCTTTAATTTGTTATGCATAACACCTCTTTTGGAAGTGCCATTCAAAGAAATAAAAAAAAATATGTTGCCAATTTGAATGATGAAATAGGGATATAATCCTTCTAAAAATAAACCCTGTGTGTGGAAGGGTTAATGCAGTTGGCGTGTTTATCTTCAAATGAGACCTTCGCTTTATGATTAAAATTGTCAATTGTCTATGTCAAACTCCCATGTGGACACTCGTTTTGATTAACAGCATACCTGGTCATGTTTGTATCGATCGGTAACCACTATCTTTTTTTTTACGATTTTCATGAGTACTCATTGGGAATACGCCCCTATCTAATAAAAACACTATAAATTTCTATCGTTTTCTGACATTTCACGCACAACTAGCAGTTCACAGTAACAACAAAAATGTGACATCGTAAATAATTCACACAATTTGTGTTTAAAACACGCATGCGTGCATAATGCTTTTCCGGTGTCATTGTCAAAAAAAAATAAATGATTGATATTCTCAATAGAAACCGAAATCCAACAGAGGACTATGTTGTAAGTTTTAATTGCTCGTTATTACAAAGTTTATTTCAAATAATGGAATTATTATGTTCAAACAATGTGTCTGGAGAAGGGACTTATTAGCTGGTAAATCATGTCCCATTTGAATGTCAGGGAACCATACGGGTTTACAGTAGCATTGCCACACAAGGCTACAACTTTCCAGTTATTAGCAGTAATTTTCAATTATGTTCCATGTCTGATGAGAATGTTACAAGCAGTCATTGCAAACGATGCAAAATCTGCTGCAGACTGATTATTTGTTTGCCGAAAAAGAACACGATATTCTATATCATATTCAACAGAGATGTTGAGGCATATTTAATTCCCAGCCCCGCTTGGATGCTGTTGTATTTTTTGAAATAACTGAATCACAGTGAGGATTTGGTGTTCAATTTTTATGTTTTGTCAAGTAGAATGTATCAATTAAATATAGAATCAATTTTAAAACGAATATGTTTATTAATACATTTCCTTGATAAAAAGTAATGTTATTGCTAAGGTTCGTCAAAGTCAACCCGTTAAGTGTCTTGTCAATTACCCCTTAAAGACAGCTACTCCCGGATAATTACCACCCAGGAATTACCCCTCAATGGCAATTACCACCAGGACAATTAACCCGCCAACCACAATTACCACCTAGGACAATAACCCACGGACAATAATCACCCAGGACAATTAACCCCCAACGACAATTACCACCTAGGACAATTACCCCAAGGACAATAACCACCTAGGACAATTACCCCCTGGGCAATAACCACTTAGGACAATTACCCCCTGGACAATTACCACCCAAGCAATTGTCTCTCAAGGACAATACACGCGTACAATTACCCATCAAGGACAACTACCCCAGATAATTACCACCCGGACAGTTACCCCTCATGGACAATTGCCACCCAGACAATTACCCAGAGGGCAATTACCTCTCAAGGACAATAACACCCGGATGATTACAACCTGGGCAATTACCCCTCGAGGATTAATTACCACCCGGGAAATTACCCCTTAAGGACAATTATCCCCGGATAATTACCCCTCAAGGACAACTACCCCCGGATTATTACCACCCGGGCAATTACCCCTAAATGACATCTACCTTCGGTAATCACCCCTCAAGGATAATTACTATCGGATAATTACCACCGGGAAAACTGCCCCCGAGGACAATTACCACCCAGGACAAATAACCATGGTAATTTATTATTCCCTGATAATAGGACCTTCACCTGGGGTAATGGTCCAGAGAATAGTTGTGGGGGGGGGGTAATTGTCCAGACCGATGTCCAGGGGCTGATGTTGTAGAACTCCTGTAAACAAAATGATGGTGGAAGGTTACGACAAACTAGTTAAACAGATAGCTGACAAAAGTTATGGCTCCTTTAATGGTACTCGTAGACTCTTTAAACAGTTTTATTTTGCAATTCATGTGACATGTAATGTATACACAAGTGTGTAATAACATCTTGAAGACAAGCACCACTCGGCACGAGCGACAGCGCAGAGGCTGATAATAACCCAGCCGTGCAGAAGTGAGGCTTTGGCGTCTTTATTGATGATTCAAGAGAGGAGGCTCTTATTTGGAAACATCTAATACAGGGGCAATTTGTCAGGTTGTCACGTCAGGTGCGTTGGGTTCGCCATTTTTAGTTGAATTAGGAGTAAAATGGGGGCGCGCCTGGACAATAATGTTCGTAACTACATGAATGTCGCATGCTTTCGAATCAGGGCAATATGTGTTCATCATTTTTTGTACTTCTTGTTTGATGTTTCTGTGCGTCAATCAAAATGGAAAGATGGGTATAGCCCCACATTCTACAAATTAAATTTGGTTGAAGTTTTAACCTTTCCTAATTGATGAATATGATCGTTGTGGCAAATAAGACACCGGTGGTTTGTTAGGAAATTATCGAATTGGACACGCGTATTTTGACAGCATTTTTTTTACAGCCAAGTTTGTATATGATTCATGTTACACAGACGCAAGCACAAACATGAAAAAGACCTGCATGCTTTCCAAATTTCTTCAGATTTTTCTACCAAAACCAAATTTTTCATTAAAAATCCCCTAATCCCCAGAATAAATCATTTAAATTCAAATACAATAGGAAATGAAAATACATTGGAAATTCCATTCACATTATTCTGTCTTGAATTACAATTCTCCAAAATTCACAGGTTTCAATGTAACACTGAGAATAACTTACATTAAAAAGGGGATTTATTAAACAGATAAAATTAAAACTACAATCGGACAAAGATAAAAATAATAGCGAATGGCAAATTAACAAATAATCCTTATAAATTTTTAAATAAGAGTTTTACTCATTATCTTAATATATCCTGCAGTTATTTTGTCTATTGAACCGACTTAAATCACTCCGCTGTTGTTCAAATATTAAATGAAATGTTTCAGTACCTATATACTTTATACTGATTTTACAATCAATTCGTGTAGAAATTCAAACAAATTTGATACATTGTGTTATTTGATTTAAAAATTAAGAGTTTATGATTTTAAAGTGGATGATAGCCATAGCAAATGTTTTGAAATGCGATGGATTTTTCATGTCTATATTTAAGTCATTTACATGGGTTAAAGCTATAAGCCTGAAATGTCACAAGAATATTTTTATTTAAAAACCTTGTTGCCTTCTAACGGTTAAGATATCCACATTTTCTGAACAGTAAATAAACATGAATAAACGATGGATTATATTACAAACTGCATTATATGAAATAATGGTACAGGTCGTATTGGCATTGCATGAAGCGAGATAAATACTAATTTAAAACAAATGTACTTAGTCAGTGTTAGTTACTGGTTTTTTTTTTGTCGTAAAATGCAAATGAAATATCATACTTTAATAATTACACTGATGCAAAAATTATGAATTATTTATAATGATAATCCTGCAACCCACGTGGATGAGAACCCTAAATTAAGACTCAGGTCAATACTATTTTTAGCAACAATGATTGATGCATCAATTAATCTAATTAATTAATGGTGTACGTTACTACGTTTCCACACGCCTTGAATCATGAAGAAATAGAATTGGATGTGCAAAATACAGTATGTCCCTCTGCTTAAAAACCACATAAACTTTGAACACGTTTACGAAAAAGCACACTGAAAAACATATAAACTGAAAAGCATTTTCTTTCCCCTTCTTTTGTTATACAGACTGTACACAGCTACCTAAGTTCGTATCATGCAGGCATGTGTGTGGTCAGTTGTTTTATGTGGTTGATTTGTTGGACAATTAGCATTTGTGGAGATAAAACTAGAGGCAGCAGATTTAAAGTTCTTGAGAAGTATAATGTGCATATCATTGGGCCGTATGCATAAAAAGTAGCAATTGCGGATAAAGAATTGCTTCAAGCACCAGCAATTGGTTGTCAAGAAAAATTAAGCTCAAGCAATTGCTTAAATATGTTTGCATAATCTTTTGCTGACCGTGAAATCCGAGTGCACTGCGATAAGCAAATGCCTGCAAACAAAAGTTGTTGCTAACAGGGAGAATTACTTGCTTACAGGTGAAAGAAATTTTTTAAAAACGTATGCATAAAAAGAACCTTTTCCTTGTTCTGACAAGAATTTGCTTGGGTTTTTTCAAGCTCCTCAATACCAGCTTGAGCGCTTTTGCTTAATTACGACATTCGAGGTTAAAACATGTCCATGCTCGTATTTAGACCAAACCAAATCTGCACAAAAGGAGAATAAATCAAAAAATACTTTTTCTGGTATATCAAGAAAAAATTGGGAGAAAATATCTCAGGCAGGGGGTTAAAGATTTAACTCAATCCTGGAGGTACGTTGCGTCTTTCAAAATGTATTTATGTACGTTGACCGCGAGTTGTGAAGATGGGAGGCTTCTTCCCACACGTATTGGGCTCGTGCGGATCTGGCCTTTGTTGGTGTTCGCACCGCCGTGACGTTGCTATTGTATGGTTGTGGAGACCTTTAGGAATTGCTCACGAATGGCAAGCAAACGGTTTGAAGACAAGCAAAATGTTATGCATACGAAAAAAAAGCAATTGCTTGAAATCCATCTTTGGCTTGAAGGATGTTAGCAGGTGTTTTTTATGTATAGGTCTATTATATAATGTATTAAAATATTACGCGTGAGAGGGGAAGCATTTCCTGTCATGGAAGTTACGAAAGATCACTTCACTAATGTATACAAATTTATGGATATTTCTTTAAGTGACCATCGAGGAACGATTCTACTGATTATTTCTCGAGTGTATGATGGTTGGAATTCAATTTGCATATTCTTGATTTTGTCATATCGGACAAACCTGCAAACCTCGGGCAAACTATTAGGTTGTACAGAACAACCTTTGTTTCAAACTGTTTATTGCAGGCAACAAGCAATTGCTTTGGAATGCAAGCAAAAACCTTTGCTTGCAAGCAGAACTCTGCGGCTCGCTTGGTCTCCAGAGTTAAGAAATCTGAACACATTACACATGTCCTTAAAGATCTACACTGGTTGCCAGTTCAGTCCCGAATCCACTACAAGGCCATTCTCACTGTCTTCAAAGCTCTCCATGGCGCGTGTCCAGAATACATCTCAGAACTGCTCAAACCATACATCCCACCAAGGCATCTGCGGTCATCTTCCCAAAATCTTCTCATCCTCAATCCTGGAACAACTAAAACCTATGGTGACAGAGCATTTGCTTGTGGTGGTCCAAAGCTCTGGAACGCTCTTCCGACGTCACTACGCACTATGACTGATATTGACATTTTTAAGCAAGCACTAAAAACCTACCTCTTTGATAAATATTTTCATTGATTGATTATAAACACTGTAGATTGTAAAGCGCTTTGGGAGGACCAGCGGTCCTGAAAAGCGCTATAGAAGAATGTTTTATTATTATTATCAAGCAATTCCTTATTTTTATGCATATGGATTCAAGCAAAAGGCTTAAAAAAGCAATTGCTACTTTTTATGCATACGGCCCATTGACTGATAAAGAAACCATTGATGGAGTAAAGGGTAATAACTATACGTTCCTTCGTCAACACCATGAGGAGACAGAAGAGATTTTAAGGACACGCGTACATGTATATAAACAAATTGGGAAGAGAAAAGGCAGTAATGACTGGAATAATTCAATAATGAAGAACTATAGAAAATCGACAAGGTTGGAAGACAATGACCGCAGATGATGTTTGTAACAGACATGGTACCTAATGATGATGATGATAGACATCAACACTGGTTCGTCTTTGAAGGGAATCCACGTTAGACATTACACATCCAGGGTAGCACCTTATGTCGTGTCACAGCTGTGGCTTCTTTCATAATGATGCTTCACCATACCTCTCTTTTTCGAATGAAGTTAAAAAAAAAACATGAAAACCGTTATGCCTGATGATCACCGTCATCATTTATATCTTTTATGGTAACTTTCTAAAAGAGTTTATTTCCGTGATAAAAAACAACAACAGTGCACTAGTACATGCTTACACAACCCTCAAATAATTCCTTGATTCTTTGATCTTCGATGTAGGATGTAACACTATGTTTATAGATACAATGATGTATGTGCATTTCGTGTGCAAAGAGCGTAATATATCTAAATATACATGTATTTTCGTGAATTGAAAACTGCGAAAATTTAATTGAAAGTTGATGAGGCCAAAATTGGCGATTACGTGCGATCCGAGAAATCTCCATGTACTACGCCAAATGCACACTTTATATCTGCAGCAGAAATTGACGTTAATGCTGTTCTCTTTAGCACCCCGCTGTTTTTGAGTGTCGATTTGGAAAATATCTATTCAGTGATATCGCTAAATAGAAAGATTTTCAAAGTAGTACACACATGTCGCACTAAAAATCACACACACACTTCACACAAACACAGACAGACAGACAGACAGACAGACACACACACACACACACACACACACACACACACACACACACACACACACACACACACACACACACACACACACACACACACATTCGCATACCCCAGCACACACTCACAACACACAGACAGACATACACACACAAATAAACACACACACACACAAACAAATACACACAAATACACAAAAGTATTTAAAAAAAAATTACATTTCAGATTCTTGGTATCGTCTATTTTTTTATTACTCATTCTTGCCATTGTACATGCATATCAGTTTTTGTCATGTGAGTCTTGTTTTGATCTTCATAGGCATATAGTCAGATAGTATTCCAGACATATTTAGTTTGTATTGTTATCTATTTTGTTATGTTTTTACATCAAAATGTAGAAGATATTATACCTAATTATAGTATGGAATATATGATAATAATATGACATGATATTTTTATGTTAATTCACCAGTATTCTAATCAAAGCCCACCACGCCAGCTACTCGAGGTTACATTGAATGGATACTCTGAGAAATGACCTTAATTTAGCCATCAGAATATTAACTGTTATTGACGCTGACCTCACGTGGTCAGGTTACACACAGACACAAAGACACATGCACATATATTCGCGCACATACCGTACACAAGGCATGCACACACACAAATACACAGACACACACACACATACACACACATAGTTACACACGTATACATTTACAGATATACACACACGTGTTATATATATACACATACACACAAATATATATATACACACATATACATACACATACACATACAAACATACCGCAGACAGACACAGATACATAAAAAACACCACACACACCACACATACACACATAAATACACACATACACACATACAAAACATACATACACATACACGCACAAACCATGGATCCTTGTACAAACACACCACACACAGACACAGACACATACACACACCGCACACACAACACATACACACATACAAACACCCTGAGCCCACATTGTGACAATTCACTCTTTTATCTCCGTCTTGAATTCTCTAGCTCTAATCTCCCCACTCCATTATAATGTTGACCTTCCATATCTCATAACAAATTATCATTGTGCATGCTTCTGAATGTAGATATTCGCGTATTTTTAGCCTTTTCCTTATGCGTATGAAATTATTATCAATATCTATTTCCGTGTATCGCCACGTGCTATACCACACACACACAAATACGTTGAAATATGAATTATTACTATGACCTTATTCAGGGTAATTGTAATATTATATCATTATCTATATTTATATCCTCATTCATATATGTCAAAGTAGAAAGTGGAAAGAGCCAGAAAGGTGTAGTTATATATAGCTGTATATTTATAAAAAATATATATTAATTTAGATCTCATTCGTATTTTTTTTTTCATTATTTTGCTGGTGGTGTTTGTATGTGTGTGTGTGGGGGGATGTTGCTCGTCTCCTTGTGTAATTGTGTCTGTATGTCTGTTGTGTTTACATCTGTGTTTGTGTGTTTGTGAGTATGTATGTATGTATGTATGTATGTATGTATGTATGTATATAGCTCTGTGTTTGTCTGTATGTGTTTTTAAGAGCAAAATATTTGCGGTCAAGGTTCTAGCCATTGAATTATGAAGTCAAAAATAACAAGCAGCATTCTAGAAATTACACTTGTCATACAGATATTTGCCCATATTCTTGGTATATTTAATAGGAGTATTTGACACAATCGTGTTTTGCAGTTATTTTAAGCGACTTTATTCCTGAGAGCTTGCAGCATTCAATCAACATCGAACAAACTCCCAACACACATCCATTAGCCATGTCAGTTTGTATGGATTTTTTTTTAATGTTAAAGGAAATAGTTCTGCAACGTTTTTGCCAGAAAACACGAAAATAAATGGCTTTATTGTATGCGTGTATGTGCGTGTGTGTGCGAGTGTTTGTGTGTGTATAATGTATATGTGTGTGTTTGTGTGTGTGTGTGTGTTTGTGTGTGTGTGTGTGTGTGTGTGTGTGTGTGTGTGTGTGTTGTGTTGTGTGTGTGTGTGTGTGTGTGTGTGTGTGTGTGTGTGTGTGTGTGTGTGTGTGTGTGTGTGTGTGTGTGTGTGTGTGTGTGTGTTTGGTGTGTGTGCGTGTGTGTGTGTGCATGTATGTGTGTGTTTATGTGTGTACATACGTAAACACACACGCACACACACAAACACACACGAACACACACGGACACACACACATGCACACGTGCACACGGACACGGGCACACACGTATACACACACACACACACACACACACACACACACACACACA
>JZLH01S0609922.1:0-19706 GCA_001188425.1 Eucidaris tribuloides | reverse complement strand
TCACCTGCGGAAGGCCTGATATTCAATTAGATCCGCTACCGGAAACGCAGGCAAGCCTGCCAATCACTGACAAGCTTGAAACAGGAGACAGATTGGAGTTAATACCACCGCATGGCTGAAATGATATTTCCTCGAAAGGAACGCATGGAAAAAAATAATGGTATTTCTTTATGAATATTAGCACACTACAGTTTCGTCCCGGAATCTAGCTACATACGGTCATGCGTCTGGATGAAGTATCAAATACCGTGTAATTTGTATATTCCGTCTTTGTAGCTGTTCTTACAAATTCTCTCTTTATATTTTTTGTCATGTGTAATGCTAGAGGCAACAATATACTGTGTCATAAATACACCTCGCAAAAACAAATTAACATACACACAAAAACTACTACCAGGCCGCATATAAACTGTGTTATTATGTTTATGTTGTGTTTGTGAGTGTGTGTGTGGATATGTATGTATGTGTGTGTGGTGTGAGTGTGTGTGTGTGTGTGTGTGTGTGTGTGTGGTGTGTGTGTGTGTGTGTGTGTGTGTGGTGTGTGTGTGTTGTGTGTCGTGTTGTGTTATCGTGTGTGTGAGTGTGATGTGTGTGTTTGTGTAGTTGACAACACACACACAAAACAACCATATACAAACACATTAATTCAACAAGACCAAACACCTAAACACATACGCGGACAAAACACATACAACAATTACAGCACGTACACAGCACAAAAAACCCATTGATACGCAATTATTACCACAACACATGACAAACAACACAAAGTCTGTACATTACGGAGAACATATTGCGTGCAAGCGTAACAATACACGCATGTGTTTACAACATGTACATTACTCTCAGATGCACACATCCACACGCACGTCGGTGCGCATACAAAAACACACATACACCTACACCTAAACATACAATATACACCATGTCATAAATACGCACATGCACACTAAAATGGTATTGTGTACAGCAAGAAAACCCATGCTTGCATTCGTATTCATACATAAACACAATACACACACGCACACACACCGATACACACACACCACGGCAACACACACACACACACACACACATACACACACACACACACGTAAACAAACACATGCATAAACCAGACACACACAGCTCACACATTAACAAAACACACACAAACACACACACACACATACACACGATACCCACAACACGTACACATAACATTATAACAACACACACCCACATTACAACACCCACACACACGCAACACACATACACACACGCAAACAAACACATGCATTAAAGACACACACACTCACACATACAAACACACAGCAAGCACACACGCACAACACACACATAACACACACGCACACACACACACACACACACACCGCTGCACACAATACACACCACACACACACACACACACACACCACACACACACACACACACACACACACACACACACACAAATTCACTTACTAAGGTAATCTGTATTCGGGATATCCGGAATTCGAGTATAGGTCAATGTGTGGATTGACCCCGGAAGTACACCGGAAGCTGATCCCGGTATTCCTTGGTGCCTAATGTAATGTTGTTTTGTACTTTGCTTTGTTCGGTTCATCAGAAATGAGTATACCCTTTACTCAATTACTGGTAGTATGCCCATGCTTTAATACCCAGTAACAATTTTTATTAGGTTAAGTACTCTTATCAAATCATTTCATAAAAGTGGCCTACCTTTGGGGAAACATTGTAAAGGACTCATATTGAGCGAGATGTTTGGATCAATAAAAAACATCATTTTCATTATCATTAAATAATTTCCTTAATCTTTCTCGAAAAAAAGAAAGATATTAGTGAATGCTTTCACTCCTCAGGTAATGATTAAAGAGTTAAAATGTAAAATTTACGTGAACTTATGTTAGATTTTAATAGAGTGAATTCCTGAGAATTTAGATAAATTTACTTTTCAAGTGATATCAGGCTCACTACTGATTACTGGAGTGAGTGAGTGCTGTTGTCATTTTACATGGAGATAATTATACATGTAAAAAAAATTCTCAGGCAAAATCAGTCGTCTTCTGTACACTGACTCCTGAGGAGACATTTTTCCTTTTTTTACTTTAGAGAATTCTTTGTCTTTGTTGAAGACACTATTTAATATTGTTGAAGTCCATTTAAAAAAAGGCGCCAAAATTCGATATCTGAGCTACACAACAAAGCTAGAAAGTTGTGCTGCTAATGGAAAGGTATTTATGGATTCAACATCACATGTGACTTATGCACGCGGTGTACTATTCAATGCAACAGCAGTCTGTGGGGAAAATGAACATGGCAAAACGGGAGACACATAGATTTTCACTTTTAAAGCACTAAATGATCGTTTTGATTCCAGGGCTTTATTTATTTATTTATTTTTTTTTTTTACCTCAGACGAGACATTTATTGCATGGAGGATTATGTAGCTCAGATTTTTTTTTTTCAAAACTGTGATCACTGTTCAATCATGCCTGTAATACGATCACTGACATGTTTTTGATATGCGTTGTAAGAATCAAAGCAAAATCAGGTTAGGCCTCCCGAGTTGTTTCTTGGAAGTGGATAATTGCAAAATGGGTGACTTTTTCGCATTCTTAGGTGAAACATGGACAAACTTGCATTTTTTTCCTTCAGATGAAGTACATGTAATACTGAGACAAATATATAACTGGTGCTGATATCAAGTAGTGTATACACGGCAAAGAATGCCTGAAATGAAGACAGTAAGGCTTGGAGGAGGAGGAGGAGGTATTTAACATGAGTAATGATACATCGTGGGGTCGGTAATTTGTGGCCTCGGAGAATTTAATCGGATAAAACCGTGGCAATGAGAGGAACACCAATCATTCAATAGCAACACCGCCTGCAGCATCTAACTCGAGACACAACACGCCAGTGCACCGAAAAAAAAGAGTATGGCGTTATCATTTGTACATACCCTAAATAGACATTGGTTTGCGAAGTGTCCATATGTTTCAAAATCTGAAGAATGTAGTTCTTTCTTTTCTTTTTTTACTTTTCTATGCATATGATAACAAAACGAACCCATCTTAAACAGCACACATCTTAGACTTTTATTAAGTGATTAGCCGAAAAATATTTTTCTTTGAAATGACACTGGCAATCGATTAGTTATCACGCTGAACAACCAATGTTAAACGTAAAATTTATTTACAGTTGATACCCCCTTTTTAATTATAACGGACGCCCATACGAGAACTCGGTTGTCCGGCAGAAGGGCCCAAGCATATGTTCCCGGCAGAAGGGCCCCATACATAAAATCAAAGTAGTGTGATATTTCTAGATCCTTCTGTCAGTCTAAGTGCAAATATCAAAGAAGTCAATATTTCTCAAATTATAGAGGAAATCTAATGTTAAGGCCCTTCTGCCGGGAACATGTGCTAGGGCCCTTCTGCTGGACAACCGAAGTAATTTAATCCATGTAACGTAACAAAACTGTCACGACTGCCAAGACAAGCAGCAGTTTAAAGTATTAATGATTAATAAATTGATGTAAATAATTTTTTTTTGTATATTTATCACAAATTATTCGTGGTTATTTATATCTATTCTGGTTGTATATAATTCATTTTTAAGGTCTTGTTCCCATTTGAAATTATCTGTATACGATTGACATCCGATAAAGGTGTTATGATGAGAATGGGTATCCTCTGGAGATGTTGTGGCAAATGGTGTGATAAAATTACAACTTTATTGTAAAAATATTATTTGATGTTAAGAAATATTGCACTATTGTGTCAAGCTTTTTCATATTATTTCATCTTATGAAAACTGGCTGTTTGCATGCAAAACATCAAAATTTCTACTGCAAATCGTATGGCAACTGATAATTCAGTAAATTTTACATTGATCCCATTTTGTTCCGTGTCCAGATATATCATCAAATAATAAAAATAGAATATTTTAGTGCAAATGGCTATTTTTGAAGAATTATTTTCATTTCGAGAAATAATAATAATAGAGCTGGCATGAGAAGAGTATCAAAACAGGAATTACTGTCAGAAAATTCTTGCCAAAACAAGCCAAACAAAAGTCTGAAAACAGTCCTTTAACCTTTTTAAAATTAACTAACACTTAATCTTCTTTTTTGTGAAAGTTGAAATCGCTTACATCGTTGAAAAAAAAAATACTTTTGTTTTAAAGCATAATGACCCGCGTGGGTGAAAAAGGAACAAATGCCGGACCTATACAACGGGAAAAGACAACAGGGAAGCAAAACATCGATTAAGTCATGAAAACATCGAACACCCCCGCAAAGACTTAACGAAATGGCGAGTTTCATTACAAATATTCCTGAATGGAAAGCCACATGCCTGTTTTGATATTGTTACCATGGTAACAGAGCAGTGACATGATGCCCAGCGTGAAATGCACAACGCAGTTTGCGTGTGAAACGTGATGGCAGACTACATGCATTAAGCAAGTCATGTTTAGCTTGGCAGGAAAACATACTTGCGTGCAATAATGTGACCTTTAACCCAGTCAATGTCATCTGAATTCCGAGTTCACAGGGAAAACAGACTAACCTATCGGTTTGATGCGTGGCAAAAAAAATGTGCTCGTGGACCAGATTCGCTGTGTTTAACAACGCAGAAGGTTGAAAATAAGGTATCTGCGAAATTCCTTAAAGTGCAATTTGGGATGAATCATTTTAATACTTAATTTATTTTGATTCGTCTCACTTCGCCAAAATTCTGCTACATTTATTTCAATTCTACATATCTAAAGGAAGCGTTATGGAAGAATCAACTTTTCCGTTTGCCCACATTAATATTCATTTGTTATTATTGTTTCAATATTTTGTATTGTATGCAGGGTTCAATGGAACTCCAGCTTTGATTGAACGGGCTACCCTGTTTTTAAATATGGGAAATAAATAAGTAAAGAAAGAAAAAATCATTATGTACATCATGTGTGTTGTTTATATATGAAGTACGTGTGCACATTGATCAATAGATATGCCAATTTCCCAGTAGTACATTAAAAAATCAATGTATTTCTTGCGAATGTTTTCCCTACGCCTGCCTGCGAACATGCGGTGTATTTGTGTGTATATCATTCTGAGTGATAATGTATACATGCTCGTACGTGTGTGATTGATTTGTGTGAATTGTGGACGACTATTAGGGTGAGCGAGTAGACCTACGCGTGTTTTTTTGTGTGCATGTGTGGTTCTACCAGTATGTGTATCCGTGTGTGTGGTATATAATTCATCTACTGTGTTGCAGTGGCTTTAAATATTACAATTCTTGATACGCCCCAATTATATGCTTCAGTTGCTGTCAAAATTATATATGCTGTATTTATGAAAGGCTGATAATACCGTACTTTCACCCCCACACTAGTAAGACCAATATACCACTCTAACGCCAATCTGGTGCGGTGATAAATACATTGAGATCAAAGGCTTTCCGCGGGAGAGATAATGTGAGCATTTGAGACTCTTAAGAAGGAAGCCAGAAGGCGACAAGTAGAAAATATGGCTTTATGAATCTAATTACAGACGGCGTAGGTGTAGGTATGTATTATTATGGGGTATTCTTCCAATGATATCAGGAATGTCTGAATGTGAGCAGGATGTATGTTGCACAACGTACGTCGCTACAGTTTCTGATCAGACTGAGGCCGATCCAGGACTCTACGTCGGGAGGGGAAGGGGGAGGGGGCATGAAGTACTCCTCACTCCAAGATCAATTAAGGATTCTTAAAAGGATGGTTTTTTTTGTCCATAAGAAGTACCATCTTTCGGGATTTTCGCACCATTTTTAAATAAATGTGGTTCTTGAAAGCAAGAATCCGGACAGTGTGGTGGTAGTAAAAACATATCTACATTAAAATGGTGCTTATACTTATACCTAAAAATGGTGCTGGAATTGTGACAAAATGCGAACCTTTTCTTCTTTCTCACCACAAATTTGTCTACAATTAAAAAAGTGGAAATTCAGAGTGTAAGGATGTGTTTCTGGTTAACTTCTATACTCTTTCTGGAATGCATGGAATTTACTGAATTGCACCATGTTGGCGTGATTGCGGGGCTTACGGGACTTTGTACAGAGTGAAATTCATTGATAATTAAAAAAAATACTCAAAATGCTCTTTCACTTAAAATTAACTCCTTTAAATGAAATTTTCACTAAAAAGAGTTTGTAGAATTGTGTAGTTTTTAACTGTCTGAAAATGTACTTGCACCAAAATACGATTTTAGTGCATTTTAGGGCGAAAAATGCATGTAAATAATCCAAGCTAGCGTTGATGTTTAGCGTAAAGTCACGTGTATTAATTTTCATAATAACTAGTTGGTAACAGCAACATTATCTTCACTGTAAGTTTTGTCTAGTTATTAAAATAAAGAAAAACAGTTTTCTAATCCCTATTGTTCCATTGTCAGCTAAACACTAATACAATCTGTTTTGCCCAAATGTTACGTAATACTCGTGAGTGGTAATGTATTTCGTGTATATTTCTCTACTTGAAATAGTGATTTAAAGACATTTAATAACATTGTTTCCAATCAAAAAAAAAATCTGAGCTACATGATTCCCCATGCTACCAGTGTCTTTGATAAGATCTAAAAATGAAGCCCGGAAAAAATATGTATTTCAAAATGATTATACAGTGCGTATCATAAAAAAGTAGACATTCAGAAAAAAAAATATTAAACAAAAATTTCATGATCTAAAGATTATTTTTTTTTATATGAATATTTTACCTTGGAGCTAAGCTATCTGATGACACTGTTGGTATTGAAAGTATAGCACGCATGAGTGAGCACAACCCGCTTTTGTGCAATCGGCCAAAAATACATTTGCGCACAGAATTGTGTTCTTATAGTCAATGGTTAATGACTCATAGACCGGTGCTGCAGAAGTTCTCAACTGCTGTGCACAAGGATTCAATCCTCAGCATGCTCAGAGAAGAGCTTGTATCAATTTTGTGACAAAAATGACAAAAATGAAGCCATGATTCAGAAGTATCCCCCTAAAAAAAGAAGAAAATGTCATGTTTGCAAATGAATTGAAAACAAAATTGCATTTTCTTCTTTTTGAGGGGGTAGGGGTAAGTTGTATCTGAATCATTGCTTTATTTTTGCTTTATTTCAAATTCTCAGCATGCTCAGAGAAGAGCTACATGTAATATCAATTCTGTGACAGGAAAGACAAAATGAAGCAATAATTCAGATACAACCCACCCCAACCCCCTGAAAAAGAAAAAATACATTTTCTTTTTTAATTCACAGTTCATCTTGCAAACATGACATTTTCTTCTTTTTGTGGGGATATTTCTGAATCATGGCATCATTTTTGTCTCTTTGTCACAAAATTGATATTAGCTCTTCTCTGAGCATGCTGAGGATTGAATCCTTGTGCACAGCAGTTGAGAACTTCTGCAGCATCGGTCTGCAAGGCATTAAAACATGGACAATAAGAATACAATTCTGTGCGCAAATGCATTTTTGGCTGATTGCACAAAAGCGGGTTGTGCTCACTAATGCGTGAAATACTTTCAATACCAACAGTGTCATCAGATAGCTTAGGTCCAAGGTAAAATCCCGGGGGTAAAATATTCCTATCAAAAATTAATCTCAAAATTACGAAAACAGTTTTTAATATTTTTTTTCTAAGTGTCTACTTTTTTTGATACACGCAGTATGGTGCTTTAAAAAAGTGAAAATCGTAAGTTGACAGGATTCACCTGCCCATTTCCTCCTACAGACTTAGTCTGTGTAGATCTATGCTATTTTGTACTCGCCCCGAGTATTAATTGTTTATTCATTCATATCTTGCCATTGGCAGCATAAATTTCCCAACTTTTGTATTCTAGGGTGTTTATGTGTCCATTCAAACACTACTATATAGCTCAGATAGCAAAGTTTGACAATTTTTTGATTTGAAGCTCCACAACGTTAGCCCATGTCTTTAAACGACGGAAGTACGCACATTCATACGTACGTAGATAGGCTAGAACATTCAAATTGAATGTAAATACGATTCATAATTCCACTGAATATCCCACGTTCACTCACATGTACAGTACCGAACATTAAAGGAAAATACTTCAGAGTTCACAGTACTCTGTCACCAGTCCGAGTGGGTAATTACTTATACATACTGTGGTTTTACAGTAAAACTGCTCTGCAATAGTACATTATTTTACGAGCAGTATCTAGAGCCAGGGAAATAAAGCATGATTGGAAATAGTATTACTAGTCGAAATGATTCTAAAATCAAATGTATTTTTAAGGTTTTTGCTGTACAAGTTTACGATCAAGTGATACTTCCTCGTTGACAATTACTGTCGGAAATTGCTTTTGCAATCACCGTTATTTTGTAGCTTTCTGTGGATGCTATGCATTTCTACATCATAATAGTCAAAGTACTTTACTTCAGCTCTATAGCTTACACTGTAAAAGTGTTTAAAACAAGTAAAAGCTTGACTAAACACGTTCATTCTTGCCTTCACTTTGTAAACATGTTTAGAGGCTAAACGTCGCGCGTCAAATCACTAAACATCCGTGTCCAATTTCTAAACACTAATTGTCAACAATCTAAATATACATTTTCTAATCATCTCTTTGCTATCACTTTCTACACACTTTCTATAGTGTAAGCATATTGTTCAAGGGCGTGGGCTAGGGGTTTGCCTTCTGCTTAAATATACATGTATTAATAATCATGCTATTTCATTTGATTTCAACGGATCTGTGTCTTTTTAATATTTAAGCTGCTATGTTTACAAAAATAACAGAAGCTCCTTCCACATTGTACATACTTCAATCCTACATAAACTTGTATAAATCAATAATACATTCCACTGAAGAGTTTGTTTTTATTATCTTGTTGATGTATGTAACTGGAAATGTATTTTGTCCTTCTTGTAGTGTCTCGGACATTGAATGTGATGATGTAATTCTATCTTGTAAGACATAAAATGAAAATGAAAATACTCTCTACAATTCTACACAAAATTGTATAAATGAATTACTTATACTGTGCATTCTACTTAATAAAACGTATTATGTTTATTACCTTGAATTGTGTATTGGGAAATGCATTATGTCTTGTTTGTGTTGAATTGACCATTGAATGTGAACTTCTGAAACAACAATTCATGTAAGAAGCGAAAGTGAAAGGGAAATACACCAACGCACGTCCTTACGACTAGCACTAGCTCCTTCAGACTCATCTTAAAGCGGCATCCTACAAATCACATTTACTCCAGCGACAATCACTTCGGTGGTCAAATACTAATGTCAGAGGCATCCATCCTGGGGGACAGGGGCAGTCACTACCCCAATGAAAATATCAGGGTAAAAACATATTGTTTGCCCCCCCCCCCCAATAATTTTGAAAACTTGAAAAATTCATAAAACCTAATGCAATATTATGTTTAAAACTCATTGCAAGACTCTAAAAAAACATTAAAATTTACATAAAAATACATGTACTACTAAACATACATAATTTTGAATTTTGCGTCATTTTTTGTGATTTTGTACGCGAAGTACGCAGAAAAATTTGACTTTCTTGCAACCCCCCCCCCCCTCCATCGACGCCGCTGGCTAATGTCATGACTTAAACTTTAAACTTACACACTGTAAAAATACTAGACCCTCTTATAAATACATTTCTGTGACATTTTTTCAACACTAGAGCACGTTTATCTGGAAATCATAAACACTTTCAGATAAAACATTGTGTATCACCGATATGATATCAAAAGTTCGTGTTTATTTCTGAAATACTTCATAAACATTTGAAACACGTTTCATAAACATAGATGTTTAGGTGTTGAAAATCATAAACGTGTCAACAAAGTGAAGATCTAAACAAGTGTTTAGGTGTTCATCAAAATGTTTGTTGACGTGTTTATGACACTTAAATACCAAAAAATGTTCATGATTTCACATTAAATGTGTTCAAGTGTTTGCGAAGTGTTCCAGAAATAAACACAAACTTTTGTTCTTATATAAGTGATAAGTGATACACAGAATTTCTAGCTAAAAGTGTTTATGATTTTCAGATAACCATGTTCAACTGTTTATAAAGTGATACAGAAAAGTGTGTACAAAAGTATTTAGAATTTTTACAGTGCACGTAATCCTCACCCTAACCAAGTCCAATGATAATGATAACCCAACTCTAACTCTTTATCTTCGGAGAAGCAATTGCCGGAGTGTTGTCATCGGAGCCGTGTCACCACAAGCTACATGTACGTATGTAGCACCAGGAGCTTGTGCTTCCCACAAAAACAGAACCCTAAAACAGAGGCTTATTTGTGCGAAAGCAATGGGGAATATGATTGAAAAAATATGTTCACAATAAACTTGGACCTGTGTTCCTTTAAATGATACATTAAGCAAACCTATTTATTCATGCATTTCTGAGTACCATAACTTTGAAAATTTAGTGTCAAAACATATTTGCTACACTTTTTACTTTAACACTGTGCACATCAGGAAAAGAAAGAGATGGACACAGAATGTGCTGTGTGGTTTTTGACATTAAATTTCCAAACTCATGGTACTCAGAGATGCATAAAGAAGTTTGTTTAATGTATCATTTGAAAGAATAAAAGTCAAAGTTTATTTTGAATATGTGTTTTCAATAATACGCCCCATCGCTTCTGCACAATAAGATTTGTTTTAGGATTCTTTTTTCTGGACGCACTGTAACGGCCACTTAATACACAATCTGGTAAAATGCTAAAATCATTAGAAAATAACAACCCACAATCAGTAATATCACAAAGGTTTCCAGGATTTCTGTCGATATATAATATTTTTTAATTAATTGCAACATCACCATTACATCCATTTCAAGTTACAGGTGAGTATAGTGTAGACCAAAGTACAGATACAATTTTCTAATGGTAAATAAGTGCCAATGACGTGTTACCCAAACTGTATGATTCCAATGTAAAATGCAGGAGCTATGTATGACATTGCGACAGAGGTTGTTTAATCTAATTAGGCCAAGATAATTATGTAGGACCATATTTGTTTTCATAATTCGGTTATAACATTGTTCAATTGTTTTGTTCATACACTAATAATGACAGTGAGCAACTATTGAAATCGTGTGTTCGTTTTCTTTCTCAAATGGGTAGATATGTAGTGTCCAGGGCATTACACAATTATTATTCTAATTTATGATTATGATTTTAAAAGGGTGAATAAATATCTAATGGCGTGAAGTAAAGTGCATGTGTACCAATCAGATTAAAAGAATGATTATAATAACAAGGCTTTCATCTTAGATGCATTAAAAGTTGCATTAGTACTAGTTCAAGTAGTAAAAATAATAATAGTAGTAGTAGTAGTACCAATATACCAGTAATAATAATAGTAATAATAATAATGATGAAGATAATAACAAGAATTATTTTTTTCTTCGTCTTATTATTGTTATTATTATTATTATTATTATTATTATTATTATTATCATTATCATTATTATTATTATTATTATTATTATAATTATTATTATTATTATCATCATCATCATCATTATTATTATTATTATAATTATTATTATTATTATCATCATCATCATCGTTGGCAAATAACATATTGATATATCATGGGATACTCCAACCGTGTCACAACATTAGCCCGGATAATTTATAATCAAATGACAAAATAGAATCATGTCAACATATAAATAACTAAATGTGTGACCTGACACATCTCACCACCTAAAATAAGTAAACAATTAGCTAAAAACCAAAACGCAACTTGAAAATCAAACTTAAATTCCCATATCAACCATACACGTTTACCATATGATCTTATTGTAATTTAAATCGTACAGGTACTTGTAACAATATTCATCATTGGAGATTCCATAGTAACATTTAATTATGTTGACATATGATAATAGATTTTCTAATATTTCCACTTGTTTGCATAATATGAGTACAAACGATTAGGTGCAAGAGTGTACAATATACCATCAACTGCCAACAATAATTACCGTTACAAAATTCTTAGTCACACAAATGCACTCGGGATTATAAAACGCGTTTAGCTGTCGCAACTGAAACAATCGCAGACACACAAATACACATTATTGTCCAGTATTTGAGCATTTTCCCAATGATGATCTCAAATATTGATTTGATATACATGTACTAACAAGGACCATGAAATCCACAAGTTTCATTAGCAATGATTTAAATCGAGAGCTTTCGTTATTAACTAATGCAATTTTCCGTTGATTAGGGCTTAGGCAATTCCCTACGTGTATATTAAGCCTCACTCCACCAATTTACTGTACTTGCATTGACAAAGGTCAAGGAAACATTTTTTTTTTCAAAATGTACTCAGTTTTTAACTTGTAATTTTCGTTGGCAGTGAAGGTATATTGTATTCCTTTTACATTATACAACTCGCTGCATAGACATCGGATCAGTTCACCTCTACAATCTTTCTGGCGATAAAACTACAGTATATATCTTTGCATTTGGCCATTAGCTGGCGAACGCAACTTTAAACCAACAAGTCTCCAATAAATTTGCTCACATTCCCAGGTGAATATTTATCACTGCTTCATGATCGCATATTGAGTGATTATAGAGTAATGAAGAAAACGTCTTGATATAAAAACAAACATTCGCTTAGTTGATCTAAGCATAAAACGGCACTGGGCCTGAATGTGAAAATCAAGAGACTTCTTTTTTTTCTGTCACCGTCGCCATGCCAAACACACATCTAGGGACACTAACGATCATTGAACGAGGACAATGACGTCACAGACACGTCTTTACCTAATTGATGAATGGGAAGCAAAATGGCGATCGAACATTAACAAACATACTACTTCGAGAAAACTGTGAAGATAACACGAAGAAATTGGCAATTGGCGTCGTAGTATAGCACTACAATCCTTTTGCATACAACATTGATAGTTTTCCCATTGGTGGCATTTGCAAGTAATTTTCACATTGATGAATTCTTAAAAAAATGACTTCGAAGGCCGAAAATTTACTTCCGCCGCATCAGGACTTTCCCATTTATTCGATACAACAAAATTTGAGAATAATAAAACGACTTTGCGTGATAAGTATTAACGCCATCATTGCCGATGGCTTACGGAAGAAAGTTCAATGCTACGAGAAAAATTAAGTTCAGCACAAATATCGTGAGACGACAAATTTGCAGAGGGCACCAGGCTACAGTGTGCATGATGACCGATACACTGCGGTCCAACAAGTAATATTCTTGGGTACATTTCTGTCTATTCTCATTCCTACACATTATCATTGGGCGAAAGAAATCGAACTTGGAAGTACAAAAACACGCAATATTCAAGACAGGCGACGTAATAAAATGACAATATGCCAATAATACATCACTGTGACTAACGCTACCACTCAAGTTTGCATTGTAAATATTGTTAAAAAACAGAATCTACGATCACTGGCGGCTGGTTTATTTGTAAATTACTGTTAACTGTGTTCTTAATTTGAACGCATCATTAGCTCGTAATACCAAATAATTCTAATGGCACGTGGCAATTTGGCCATCAGTGGTAAATTTCACAATAGTTTTTAAATCATTATTTCTGATATTTTTTTCGAAAAACGGGAAACTTGATTAAATGCCACGTAGTAGCCGTTCTTCCTGGCGAAAAATTATCCCGAAATTTTATGTCATTAAACATCATCAACCACTCCAAATGAACAAAAATTGTCCATCTTAAATTTCAACACCCATTAATTTGTACACAAACAGGAACTTTGCTTCTGACTTTCTGGTAATTTTGTACGCGTAAAGACCTCTTTGGTGCATCGATGCGACAATTGCCGCAATGAAAAAAAATCGCCACTATGTATTTACATTTCGTTCCAATTTCGTTAACACTATATTTTTAACGGAATACGTTTGATTACCTCAAATGGTTTAATTACCCCCGCCAACTCCGTGCAGACGGGAGGGGGTGGGGGTGGGGGGTGGTGGCGGGTCGACACATACATTACTATTGGATATTTTCTTTAGATGGTAGTACATGTATTGTGAGTGTCTCACTTACTTACCATTCAAAATTATGAATTACAATGATTTCTTTTTGCAATCATTTTTCATGAAACAATTATAAAATGGCATTAGAAGGCACATTTTAAAAGTTGTAAGTCCAAAATTGCTCTAACCAGGTGAGGGAGCTCGCAAAACCGACATTCCCCCACACCATTCTGCCGCACGCTTTCATTCCACACTCCTTCCCCTTCCCCAGGTTATGTTAATAACATTATGACATCTTTGTTGGGTTACACTCTTAAAAATCCCGGGTCAGACTGACTCGGAAAAGAAATCCGTTGGGGGCACACCTGGAAAAAGGGTCAATTTTAACCAAATTCCGGGTCAAGGTTGACCAAAATATGTGTCAACCTGACTTGGATTTTGGTCAAACTTGACCCGGAATGTGGTTAAAATTGACCCTTTTCCGGGTGTGCCCCAACGGATCCTTTCTCCGAGTCAGACTGACCCGGAATTTTTAAGAGTGTACTACTAAATAAAGCTATCATGACATAAATTTTATATGCAAACATGAATAACACATATATAATAAGCATAGTGATGTTGAACGTGAAATAAAGAAGCTTGTTGAATAGGTTTTGGTCGAGAAATGTCCATAAATTTAAACAAAATAAATAGTGCCTTTTTCTTCGTTATGCCTAGAATAGCACAATAATCACAAAAATATAATAGTGGTGATACATATCTAAATGGAATATGAGCAGATCGCGGTAGTGACCGAATTCAGTCAATATTTGTTTTAGACTGCTATGATTATGAGATGAGATATGCATCGAGTGAAATTGAAGAGGGTGACCTTTGGATGCCAATCTGACACTGTAGTCTTTTCAGCGACGTTATCATTATGCAGAAATAATCATTATTGTATTATACATGTAAGTATATTACTTAATTTGCTGGATAAGGTTGGGTATCTAAAAATTTGCCCTCGTGCTGAAATTTGCCATACAAGGTCTATTTTCGATACACTGCAACCGAAAAAGTATTTTTTTACCCCCAAAAAATCAACGAGGTCTAGTCTTAAAACACAATAAATGAATTAATGTGTAGGCTTCATGCACTGATTGTAAAGGCTGCAGTCTTTTACACAGCTACCGTAAAGGCAATTGACTTTGTAAAGTTAGAAACATTTTGTGTCCCTATTCTGCCATTTAACTCAAAAGAGGACGCCGTTAAAGCCTGTTTCAACCATGCGTAGGCATTAATATTCTTTTAATGACTAATGACATTGTGAACTATAATAAAAAAAGAAGGAAGAACTCGAGTCTACTGTATATGTTAAACTTTTCCAAAGATAAGTGACATTTGAGATGTAAATACTTATACTGCATTTGTTTGATTAAGTATTGACATAGATATGGAAGTAATATTACACTGATATACATTAGTCTTACGATTGTTTTGGATTGTCTTTCTTTCTATGTGTTAAAGTATAATAATAATGTGGCAGGACATAATAAAGACGAAACCTCGCCGTCTGCAAGAACACAAATTCTACACGGAATATTAAAGAGATTTAATAATAAATTCACGTTGCGTGAAATCTTAGAATAGCTGTGCTTTAAAAAAATATTCTACGTCATAATGTGTACATGCGCTGAAATTCCTTTGAGTATACCTCGTGAAAATAGTTTCAATTTTAGTCATTCTTATAATATATTCAAAATTGCGACATTATCAAAAGCACTTGAACTTTACTCCCAACTTCTTCTTTTTTCCTACCTCAAGTACCATCACACTTCTCTTCCAAATATTAATACGTTTGACGCAGAAACGACGACGGTTTGGCAAACTAATATTTTACGTCCCTATCGGATTCACCGAAACAGCCCGCACATATGGCAATCATTTTGGGATACAGCACTCTTTCTCCTCACAATTTCCGCTGTATGACGACCGTCAACCTCGCCTCAGTATTGGTTTCATAAATGTGTTGCCTATTTGATGATGAAGTTATTCTCAGCAATTTTATCATCCCATTCAGTACAGAGATATTATGCCATCGAATCGACTAAAAACGGGACAGTACCACCATTTTCTCTCGCCACGTAATATTCCGTTATGTAAAACACATCGAGATAATGACAAATGAGAGGATAATGTGTTCTTTTCCCCCTTTACAATGATTAATTGAAGAAAAACATCTAACAACAAAAGGTCTAAAGGCATCCTTTATATCTGCTTAACTCTTTCTCTGACACTATGATGATATTCCACATTGTGCATTAGTTGTATGGAGTGACCATACACAGATGAAGTGCAGAATGTGTACATTTTGAAACGTGTACTTGGAGTGACGTCATCAACTACATTGGTCACGTGGTGATGGTGCCTGGACGTTGTTTGATCTCTCCACTTTGAAACATTGGAAGTGTTTACCTACATGTATTTTTGCTGGTACTGCGATCATTTTACCGAAAGCAATGGTAAACGTAGCGTGAAATCTCGTACCACGTCTGCAAGCATCGCATTGTGGCATGGCGTACTCGATAATTTATGGACGGCTACAGTAGATGCTCGCCAATATCGGCCAAGGGCAGAGTTTAGAACAACTTACATTAAATATGAGCGAGACATCTACCACGGATCGCCATGTCTGAATTCTAAGTGGAATTATATTCCATGGAATTTTAGTAACGATGTACAATTGATAAACAACGAAATTATGACAATCCACGTGTCACTTGGTGTAGTCACCTGCGAGATCTCGTTCATAATTTGTCGAGAATTCATATATGATACCTATTTCTGTACATTTGCAATTCAAATTACGATGACTATGAAGTGAACGGCTAGAAAACATGACGATAATGAAAAAAAAATCTACTTCCGAAACCTTTAAATGGTGTTGATGTAAATCCAAAATGTGTTATGCTCTGACGCACGTGTGTCATTTTCTACATTGATACAAGAACAAGTCACATATTCTACAATAATGATGTAACACTGATTTAAAAAAAAATCCAATCTGGTTTTGTAGAAGATATCATAAATCCTGAACTTTTTGGATACCATCGGCTATTCTCTCGTATTACTGCAATCGGATATTATGTTTGGCTCTGTAGATAATTCCTTTAATTTATCAGTGAATAAATGTTGTATCCACTTTTGGTTGTGCTGTTGTAGAAAAACTAGAACGGTTCACAGGCTTCCGCTGAAGCACCTTCCTGTCATCATTAAAGGTAAACCACGAATTAAAATTTGTTCGTTTTCGACAAATGCCCGTTGGGTGTTGCTGATTTACTTTCCTCCTTGTGGATTGGAGAAAAAAAAAACAGAATCCACGTCCAATATTGGCTCCGACCTATGACCACATGTCTTCCAACGAAACAAAAACAAATATATCTGCGAGTTCAATTTGTGACAATTTCAACACTTTAGTTTTCAAGGTTGCTATACATTGGAAAGTGTTATCTATGAGTGGGAATAAACATTCTAAATATAAGTCTACATCTACAGGTAATATTGAAAATAGAAGTTCTCTATCCAGTCGGATTTTCAACTGCACTGTCCATCTCTCTGCTAATATTGCAAACATCGATGTATGTTTGTTTGACCGAAATATTGGCGTCAGCACGCTTGTAATTTGGCAGGGTAAACGTACCCCTATGCCCCCTCATGTCAAACGAGATTTAGTCTCGAATCCTTTCCGACGAATATTGTGTATCCGTGGTTAGATTGTGACGTGGTATCTTGAGGAAATAAACGGGTATGGCGTACAATGGTCTCCGCCTTTGCGCGAGGTGCCAGACAGCTGTAGCGTTATGAATATGTCCTGTGGTATTTATATGCGGTGTTTTTGGCGTCAAATTGGCGCCATTTCAATATTGCCATATTTCGGACGATCCGTATTACGGGCGTTGAAATACAAATTCATTGTAATGATACCATTTGCTCTCCTCCGACTCCGGCGGTCCAGTGACAGCGCTAGTACCCGATGCAGAGCAGCTTATGAATCGAAATCCCGCCATAGCCAACATGTCAAATGCTTGCTCCAAATAAATGTGCTTTAGGTAAAATCGAGCGCTATACCGACTGCTTTGTCCGCGGTCGGGGTCTCGACTTTCATTTAGAGTGTCCGAGAACACTTCCCTCGCCATTGATACTTTACCACTCACCAAAATTCTCGAAATCTTCCTAAATTTGACGTCGGCTAGTCCATCGCGGCCAAACGCAAAAGTACCTCGGTATCCAATGGTCAAGAACCCAGCGGCCTTTCCCGAAGGGCAGGCTGGCGTTATCGAATTGGACGTGGCGGCGTTATTGTGATTAGATGACCCTAGCATCCCCATTAATCCGGCCAGTCGATAAAACCGCGCCTCCTCATAGAGTCGACCCGATTCTTTAAAATCATCGGGTAGTACTAGCTTGTGAGTCCGTAGATAGTCCAAAATGTACCGAAATAGATGACCGTCGCGATCAATGAAAAATCGGCCGCGGGAGTCCCGGTGCAACATGCCGGCTTCAGAGCGACCTGTAAACATTTCCGCGAGTAAAGAATCTCTGTCCTTCGTAATTGGTTGAAAGAGCTGTCGTGTATGTCTGTCCACCTACATTTAACTCAACCACCGAAGGGAACGGCTCCAAATCTGACGACATTTTAGCTATCTTACCAGAACTAACTGCAGATATAGAATTTTTCTCACATGCAGGGTTGAATAGATTCTCGGTGTGACTGTCCGTAAAACCAGGAAACACCTCTGTATAACTGCTGTTGGTGTACCTTCCCGATGTATCCCACTCCGCAACCCACCGAGTACTTCCCGCGTTGAACAACGAGCTCGGAATGACCACACGACTGAACGTTGCTCCGTGTTTTATGTGGCGCCTCGTGACGTAGAGCCAGGGCACACAGCTGGTCGCCGTATAGCGTTATGCTTCCAACCAGGAAGAGCGTTCTCATCCGTCAACTTTCAGGATCCACGCCTCTTCTCACCGTCTATCTATCTATTTCTCCCTGGATTTGTTTGTCTGTTGGTTGAATATTGTTTTCTCCAGTGAGTAGATGACAATGATATTAATAATATAAACTGTGTGATGAGATTAACTAAGTTGTCGAACGATGATGGAACTTTATGGGCACGTTGTAATTAATAGATAAAATATGAATTTAAACATCTAAGAATGAGATTAAATCATGCAACCGCCTTTACTCTAAGACTGTAATAAATGGAACAAAATTAGTGATGGAATCATATTACCACTATTTCACGCTGTGTTTAAAACAGTGTTTTGTAATACATCTTTTATTGTCGATATTTGCCTTTCGGGCATATCGGAATCATTTACGGAACTCACGAAAGAGTTATGTCCTTCGCAAAGAAATGTTTAAAATACCTTTAAGCAAGTTGCAGCAATAAAAATAATAATTTATTATTGGTGATTATAACGCCTTTAAATAAGGTTCTTCTTAAAATGCCCGTTCCTGGAATCGTATATCCGGCTGTCATTCGACCACCCCACCCCCGCCATCACCGAAAGTTATGGCAAGTTTTATTTTACTTTTTTTTCGTGTGAATAAATATACATGCCGAATATTTCACTACGATATCCATTTCAAAATCAACGTGTCGAAATTAACGCAACAGCCACTTTCTAGCTTGATTTATCTAAATTCCGTCATAAC